>CM037784.1:798762-848762 GCA_021229015.1 Solen grandis | reverse complement strand
TGTTTCAAAGGGTTATGTTTCTTTAGAATAACATTGTGTATTTGTCAAGAATTTACAAAACAACCCCTCATTTAGAAAAGACTTGCATATATGGATTTTATGGTTGGTTATGATGTATCAATATTTTACATTTAAAGACATTGATATGAAATATCAAGATACATTTATAATGTTTCCCATTAAAATGTATATTTTTTTTTGCAGTAAATCTAGATTTATAGTATCACTTTAAAGATATACTGACAAGTTGAGATATTTGCAGTCTAAGCAAAAAAAAAAAAAAAATTCCAACCGACCCTCTATTTTCACGACTGACCCTAAAGTTTTTTTTTACATTTCCATCTTTAAAAAATTTTCATACTTTTTATTTTTATTTTTCGTATCATTGAGAGGAAAAAAACAAAAAATAAAAAAACATACCTCTACCTACCAACCCTCTTTTTTCAGGCTGGAGACCAGAAACAGAGCTTTTTTTTGGGGGGCCCTAAGAATAATTTTCAAACTACTAACCTTGAAACATGATGAGAACAGTACTTGTGTTTGAATTGGTCAGTAGTTGACCTCTTACATAAAAGCAGCCCCAGAGGTTGATGAATGTTCAAGGGTTTCATGGGGTTGTCATAGATTTGAAAAATACTACAAAATCATTATTCAGACAAGAAGAAACAAAATTCAGTACCATGTATCTCAACCTTGGTCATTTATCACTGTGCTAACCTCTGTTTCAGGGTGGGGCCATAGCCCTGGGTATCCAGCTGGGTCACTTCAAATGCCTCCACCGCAAGCTGCGCAAACCCCAGGAGGAGAGGAAGCACTGCCTCCTGTACCAGGTGGCCTATGCCCTGCCTGCCCTGAATGACCCCACCCATGGGGGCAGGACCTATGTCACCCATGCTGGGGCTCGACCCAAAGGATACTCAATCCTCGAAAAAGGTGGGATTACTTACCATATTCTGAAGACTCCTATCTCTCTCCCCCCCCATCTCTCTCTTTCTCTCTCCCTGTCTCTCTATTATATTAATATTCATATCATGATAATTTATTTTGAAGTAAATTACACGTCATGGAATAGTCATCAGTTTCTTTAAAATCCTGAAGGAAATTAATTTTCTATAAGGCAAAGGTTTCAACTGAACTTGTCAATAATATAATAAAACATATGTGCTTTATATTATCATTGCCTTGGTGCTTAAATAATAATCTATCTGGTGAGTTATTTATAATAAAAGGTTAAGTGATCTTCAACTGTATTTTGTTAATAAGACACATAACATTGTGTACATGTAGGTATCATGTTTTTTACCCATTCTGAATTTGAAATCCTGGACTCCAGTCTCCTTGATTTCTTACTACTGGAAGAATCAAATTGATTGGCAAATCTTTGTCACGGTCTCCAGTTTTCAGATTTCTAGACCTTGGGTATTGAAAAGTTGGTGTTAGGTTCTAATTTCTTTATTTCCTCCATTTTAATCCAGGCAAAAGATTCTGAAAATACTCAGGAGTCAGAAATCACTCTTGATGAAGCATTTTCCAAGTTTATTGACCTGTGCAACAAATATGAAGCAACAGGGAAAGGGATTATGGGAAGTCAGGCAGCCCATGCAGGGAAAATGAAGGATGCAACAGAATTGTGGGCAGAATCAAGTGCTATGGGTCATGCAGTAGCGCAGTATAATATGGCCGTCAGCTACGAAACTGGGAGAGGAGTAACAAAGGATTTGGATCAGGTATTGTACTGGGTTGAATGTTCACTTCAGCACCAGTTTTGATATCTCTTAGTCAAGAAGGTCGTTTAGTGCCTCTGCAATCAGTTAGTACTTCCTACCCTGAAAGGAGAGATTAAAGGTTTTATAATTGGACAGGGGGATAAGGTACAGTGAAACTGTATCTCACCGATTTGCTGTTTGTTATGAAATAATATACATGTATGAAACACTAGTCAAGTCTGTATGACATTTTATATACTATACATTACTTACATTCTCATTTGGTTGTCATCTGAAGTAGCTATGTAGAAATCATGCATGTTTTCCTGTCTCCCATTGCATCCTGTTTAACAATAAGTTGATTGTCTTTTCATATTGTTAAGTCAAAGTGGTGTAGAAGGGGTTTTCTGACATCACTCTAAAAGATATTTCTAGACATATAAGATGTCACCTGATGTGCAGTCAAGTACCCTGTCACTGTTTATCCTCTGTTTCCCCGTATGCAGGCAGTAAGATACTACAGACTGGCATCAGAAGGGAACCATCCACGGGCAATGTACAATCTAGCACACCTGTATCTGGAGGGCGGGGCTGGTTCCCGGTGCAGGGCAGGAACACACCTGGACAGGACTCAGGCTGTACAGCTTCTCACCAAGTCTGCGGACATGGGATGTGTACTGGTACATATAACTCTCATTCATTTCTATCTCATTTGCTTTTGTATGGATTTTCATATACAATTGAAATCATTTAAGAAATTTTGTCAAGAGTATCTAATACACGGTATAATTCTTGTCTTATACAAAATATTAATATAATATTATTCTGTAAGGAATGCTTATCTGATGACTTGGGCTTCTCCTTTTAGTCCAATTCCCATATTCAATCTGATGTTGGTTTCATATAATACCCCTGATTCACAAAGCAAATCAGGATTATATACAAATCACATGTTGATAAGTCATGATGGTGTCTTGGGGAGTATTCATCACATTAGTGATAGCTGCAGCTTCTTTAGCAGTACAAGTGATGATTTGTTACTATGACAGTTGTGTACCGGTATATACATAAAGCGGAATAATATTATAATGATTAAGAAGTTAATGAAAAGCCATTGAATTTTTGAGAACATCAACAGGACCGTTGGCTGTAGGATGTGTTGTTGTGTTGACAGGCCCAGCGATACCTGGGGGTGCTGTATACAGAAGAGGGGCAGGAGGATGTGACCAAAGCCCTGAACTACATCACCATGGCAGCAGAACAAGGGGTGGGTCTCATCTGATACTAGTGTTGTTGTTTAATGTGTTATACCCCCAAAATATTTGTAATTATTTCCTTAGTATATATTGGGAAACAATTTTTTACTACTTACAGTAATCTGTCTTTACGGTTCCTGGGTTTGACTGGTGTTTTGTGCTACGGGTTGTCTTGAAAAAGTCATATCATTTTGCAAATCTCTCAAAATCTCGTGTGGATTTGATCCCTGGCTGCAACATACCAGAGTTATTATCGATGTCAGGATAATGTGACTGGGTGTGGTATCATGCCATATGTCTATGGCATGATACTGCAGTGTGGCAGCACTATATCTGTCTCAAGTAGACATTGTCTCTAAATGATTGAAATACAGTAGGTGGGACTGTAAACTCACCCCTGGGTAATCCCTGCATAAGTATTATATAAACTTGTGTAAATTTGTCCACAGGATGCTGACTCCCAGTACAACCTCGCTTTGTGTTATGAGAATGGGTACGGAGTGGAGGAGAACAAATGTAGGTCGGCCTCCCTATACAGTCAGGCAGCAGAGGGCGGCCATGTTGAGGCCCTGTACAGTCTTGCCCAGTATCACCAGCAGGGCGAGGGAGGTAGGGGCACACTTACCTGATACACATCTCACAACCTGTTTATAACTCATTAACCCTGTATTGTCCAATTTTATCATTTTACATTTCAACCATTGAAATGTCAGTTTGGACTGAGGATAATTTCAACAAGATTTGCCATTTTGTTTGTTACACACTCCTTGTAAAGGTACCAATGCATAGTCAACAGTTTAAAACTTGAACAGCCAGCAAGTCATTTACATGGTGGGCAGGTTTTGTAATGGTCGTTTCCATGAAGTCTAAATGGTCACTAATAATCACTAATGGTCCCAGTTTAAGTTGATAAAGGGCTATAGTCCCCTCTGTTGTCAAGTTAATAATATACCTATCCTATTTTTAAGTCGAGGCACTGTATACCTTGGGTATCTAAATCTGATCTTGATAAACATTAAGGCTTTTCCAAATAACTGAAAGTTTTCTAGCAGCGAAACAAATATTTATACAAGCTAACTGTTGCAGGGCTTCCCCAGGATGATCAATGTGCTGCCAGACTTTACAAGATGGCAGCAGACAGAGGCCACAAGGAATCACTGTCAGAATACAACAAACTAAAGACCAGGAGGAACTCCAGATCAAGATCAGGTTAGTCTTTTACTTTGGTCTTTTCTGCAATAAAAGGATAGACAATGTGCTGACAACACCAAAATAATTTTGTTGTTTAAGTTTAGGACTGGATATCGCAAGTTATTTCCATTGTGAATCAAATTAATTTTATCTGTTGCCTTGCCCCATCCCCTCCCACTTCACATATGTGCATTGTTTCATTCTTTTTATAAAATGCTTAACCCTTTCCCTCATATATACTCATTTTGACGCCCTCAATAGGTATCACATAAAGCCTGATCTGCCGAAAACCACAGTTAAACCTTACCTTACCAAATTTAATTACAAAATCCTCATTTCCAGACCACTGAGGAGCAGTGAACAGCATAAAACCTGATCAGCCTACTCGCAGGCTGATCTGGTTTTATGCTGTTCGCATAGGTCTTTTCATGGTGTCCTCTATGAGGGAAAGGGTTAATATCTTTACATAATCCCAAACCCAGGTTGAATTACATCATCTGCTATCTAAGATTTTCCCTGTTATTTCCCCACAGGATCCCCATCTGACAGCGACCACGCTTCCGTCGTGCCCTACTTAATGACGCTGAACAGTTCCATGTCCTCTCCATGTCTGACTGACTATCTCCGTGGCAACATGGTCCAGGTGGGACAGGGGTTGTACTATGACCCGGTCTCCAGGGAGGGGACAGTGTCTCAGATTTACTCCCAGCTTATGACCCCTAGGGGATTCACCCAGTTACCCTCCTTCACAAGGCTGGAGGAAGACCATGTCAGGCCCAAAACCCAGCGGAAAAATTCTGACACTGATTCGGGTGTGGTTTTCATGGTGGGATCAGATGACGAGGATGGGAATCAAGGTGACATGTTTAGTAGGGGTGGGGACACTGGGTGTGGCTCAGACAGTTCAATGTGGATGCATGAAGGAAGCAAGACATGCTGCACCCTACAGAGGCGGAATTCTACGATGCCAGAACTGCACTGCATACCCTGTGTATAACACTGTAGACTTCTCCTTAGATGTATGTGTATATATACAAGTCACAGAATTTTCTATTACATTTACATTTGGTATTTTTTGTCTTTTCTTTAAGATTTTGCTGTTTTTGCATCATTTTTTTTTAATGATTTCTTTTAAACTATTTTATTTTATACTCTGAACATTCTTTCTGAATTTTTCAATCTTAGAATTTGAAAACAAATTGCTTGGGCCTTAACACAATTAAGTACAATAATTGAAAAGCTTATGTCTGTTTTATTTATCTTTTGAATATTTACATGAATGAAGTATTTCTTAAAAGTAACACTGTTTTCAAATTAAATTTCAAGTTTTCTGAAATACTATCACAGAATGTCAGATAATTACATCATGAAATGTGCGGCAAACGTTAGTGTACATCTTGATTTCTCTCGTACTGTAACATGGAATGGATTTCATGTTTAACCTTGCTGTGATGATTTTACCCATTAGCACAGGATTAATCATATACAAATGTCATGATTTGATGGATATTAATTTGCTAATTTTCAGATGGCATATGAAAATATTTTTTCTTTTCAATGCAGACTATGTACACTATCTTGTATGAGCAAACAGAGGAGACCCTAATCAGACACCTCCTTCTAGAAGCTGTTTGATCTTGTTCTTCTTGGTTGCCAAGGCATCAAACATGTTATGAGGTTAACCCTTTCCCTCATAGAGGACACCATGAAAAGACCTATGCGAACAGCATAAAACCAGATCAGCCTGCGAGTAACTCGCAGGCTGATCAGGTTTTATGCTGTTCGCTGCTCCTCAGTGGTCTGGAAATTAGGATTTTACAATTAAATTTGGTAAAGTTTAACTGTGGTTTTCTGCAGATCAGGCTTTATGTGGTACCTATTGAGTGTGTCAAAATGAGTCTATATGAGGGAAAGGGTTAAGGATTAATGAGTGTCAACTCTGATGCAAAGGACACATTTCCTGACACAAAGAAAGCTAGAATTGTGAATGCTCTGTTCATGACTTTATCTTTTACTATGTAACAATTGCAGTTCTCAGTTTTAAATGAAACCTTGCCATGAAATCCAGCACATTCTTTTAGATTTTTTCTATTGTTGTGAGTTCAATCAAAAAGTTGTGATCAGGAAGAAGTATTATCGGCTTTGCGCATTGCCATTTTTGTATATCCTGCACATATACTTATTGATTTGCAGTGTATTTAGTTAAATGAACAAGTCTTGTTGTTGTTAAGTCAGTACTGTACATGGGTTTAAGGAAGAATACTCACAATATACAGGTAAGTATGCAAAGGTTACTCACAAAATTGTTAATTGAAAATTGTCCAAAGATGAATTTTAATTGCGCAAATATAGAAATATATTCAGAACTTGGTATGTAACATTACTCTTATATCAGAAGTACCTTTTTCTTAGTTGTATAGCATAATAGAATTTTCTTTTTTAATACTCAAGAATAAACAAGGGCAAAAATTACAAGTATTTTGGATGCCATGTATACTTTTTATACAAGAATGAAAGGAAAACCCATTTTGTGGCTATGCTGTAGATGAAAGACTGTTAATATAGAGTAGAAACGTTCTCGCAGAATAGTTATATTGGCTTTAAATGGCAACATATCTGAAAAAGATATTAGAATATATAGATATATTCTCCTCAGCATTTTATCATACATTTTTCATTCTTACCATTCCACAAAATTCTCTAAAAATTCATCTAGATATGTGTTTCTGGATCTACTGTATGCATTTACTCACATGACCTTTTCCCGTCAGTTGAACAAAGGTCGCATGACCACTAATTAGATAGGCAGATTTCAGACAGAACCTTCTCAAGTTATTTTTTCATTTCATGATCTCATTGTTTCACTATTACAAATCATGTATCAAATTATCATCTATTTTGAAATTGTGATAAATGTCATTCTTTTGTAAAGAAACATTTAAAAAAAGTGTGTTATTAAAGGATGAAAATGAGTTCCATGTGTATTGATTTCCTTTATACACCCTCAGCACCTTTCTGCAATCCTTACGGGGCTGTGTTCTCCCATAGTGTCTCTTCTGAACATTTGCAGTTGGGACCAACTGAGATTATTCATATATGAAAATGACAGGTCCCTGTGACAGAATAAAGAGTGTTGACTCTTTAACAAGGAGGTTGTGAGTTTGATCCCCGGCCGCAAGACTTCAAAATCTTTATAAATAGAACTGATTATCTCCATTTCTTGGTGCTCAGCATTTAATGGTATTTCCAGGTCTGGTCGGGATAATGTTACTTGATGTGGTATCATGTCACACATGACAGTGAGACAGCACTTTATTGAAGAAAGTCCCAAAATGATAGAAATACTGTAAATTGGACTTTCAACCCAAGTAAACAATCATAAATGAACCAAACAAGGTAGTTCCAGGATTGGTCGGCCAAGTGTTATGATTGAATCGTGTCACATATCTGCATCATGATTATGTTGTGGAATTGTTTCATAACGTGTTTTTTTTACTCAAAACTCGTTAACGATTTTATTATTATCTATTATAAAAACCAGTTTTCATGGGATTTATATTCATAGTTAAATCTTCCATGAAATCTAGGTCAACTCACGGAAATGTGTGACGTCATAGGCACTGATAAGACCTTTTGACAGCCATCTTGAGAGGTTTAAGTCAATGCAGGCCGAAAGTTGAGAATACTTGCTGTTTTTAAATCACCACTACATTTATTTTTCAGTCTATCTTACTGAATTTCATGTCAAATTGAACAGCATTAATCATTTTAAATATGAAAATAATATTTTGGTAAATTTAAAGATAAAATCTTTAAAAACCAAAAAGTTACAAAGTTGATTTTGTTTAAGGATGAACCCATACTTTTTCTGTATTGTGTTTACTTTTTGTGTAGATATGTTTTAAGTGAATTTCTTTATCCTTAAAATATGACTTTCAAGAGCTTTTTAATGGTGTAAACATTTTTAGCAGGAAAAATGAAATTATAAGGAAATGAAATTTCTGCTTCTATATACATGTACATGTAATTTATGTACAAAATCCCTTGAATTAAACTTCCAAGTTTGCCACCAATAGTAGGGATATTCACTGATGTGGGAACTTTGTTCAG
This sequence comes from Solen grandis, assembly GCA_021229015.1. Taxonomy (NCBI): domain Eukaryota; kingdom Metazoa; phylum Mollusca; class Bivalvia; order Adapedonta; family Solenidae; genus Solen; species Solen grandis. The sequence goes on along the minus strand of CM037784.1, from coordinate 840,499 downwards.
TATGTATATAAAGTCCCTGGTATTCGTGTCCCAAAACTACGGTTCCAGAGTTCATGGTTTCCAAATCAGCTTCAGACAAGATACAAGGAACAGAGAAACTAAAAACTTCCAAATTCGAAATTATATATGTAATGGAAATGGAGTAAAATGTTCAAACTTCAAGGGGACTGCGAAAATTGATATATTTTGACAACTCAGAATCATATATTACTCCGTGCACAAAATAGTACTTAGTCCCGGTGTAGTTTGGCTTCTAATCAGCCTACATCTGCCTATGTACATTTATTTTTTAACGTCAATAGGGGACAAGTCACGTGTCTTTACATACTAATCCCCACCGACGCCTCCTGATTCTCCATGGTAATGTAAATTCGAATTCGGTCTTTTGGGTAAAACATGAAATGTCATGTATATCTAATGATTCGGTTTTACACGTGCTCAGCATGGAAAAAGCTAAGAAAGAAAAAAAAAAGTTTATGGCTTACCTTTGTTAAGTTTGTTATCCTATGAATGAATCCATAAACAAGTATGTATCTAACATATTCGTGTAATTACATTTTATATGTTGTCATCATTTAAAGAATGACCAATACCACCGTTGAAAAAACTTCTGGTCAGACCTTTTCCCCATTGTTATAAATATTTTCAATTTCGTAAAAAAAAATATATATATGCGACAATAAAATATGTTTGAATCAAAAATCATTTTGTAAATAAAATGCAATGAATCGAGCCCAAAATGTGTGTATCAGAGAGGGTAAATCTCGTATTTTGTTGATTAATCAAGCATATATCACACCCGCGGCAGTATAACCACCCTTTAGAAGGGAGTGCTGTGTAAGTAATACATCTATCTACATCGTTACAAATGAATTACTTTCTTACTTAATTTGAAAGGTGCAGAAATTGCGGATGTAAAATGATTTGAATATGTTTATCGTTTATGATGGAGGTCGAAGGTATAGAAATGTGAAAATATGAGGTTTAAAAAATACACATATAGTGTGAATGAAAGGTAAACCACGTGCTTATTTTGTTTAGTTTGAATCTTTAATAGTTATGGCTGGATTACAAGACATATCGTTCCATAATTGTGAATATTCAACGGAGTACAAACTTGTCCGAGCTATTATTTGTACGTTAATAGCAGTGCTTGCTCTGTTCGGAAATTCACTAATTTTGACCGGGATTCGTCGTTTACAGACAGTACGAGGGTCCTACTTCGTCCTGATCGCCAACCTCGCCATAACGGACCTACTGCTTGGATTGACTCTGCTCATGTTCCCGCTGGAAGAAATATTCATATCTCTATCTAGACAGAAATACTTCTGTATTACCCGACCCAGCTTGATCTCAAGCATGACAGCTGTTACCGGGGCAACGCTGATCATGATAGTGACCCGCCGGTTTATCGCCGTGGTCCTTCCGCTGAAGGAATTCCGCTACAAACGTTGTTTGGACCTTGTTTTGTACGCTCTCATCGCAGCAGAGTGGATTGTCATTCTTCTTGTGGGGTTTGTGCCGGTCATATTTCTAAATGGATACGATATTGTGGAAAACGAGAAGTGCGAGGCTAGTAATATCGTCCCTTTCAGTTTCAACACCTTCACAGCAATCCTCGTGCTTGTCTTCTTGACGTTCAACGGATGTCTATATGCAGTAATGATGTACAGATTAGGGAAACTACCTAAATTCACAAAACGCGATTCAAGGTATAGTCGGACAAAATTAATGGCGCTTGTCTTTGTAGTGTTCGCAGTATGTTGGTTACCATATGTTTTACTATCTCTGGTCGCCATTCGGGCAGAACATATTTACTGTTTAGTGGAGTATGCTACACTTCCGGGTTATTTCAATGCGACATTGAATTGGATCATATACGGATTGTCAAACTCATCGATTATGAAGAGTTTTAAAGTGAATAATTGCTCGAACATATTTTTTAATCGTGAGCGCAATTTGACAGAAATGACCAATTTAAGCATGTCTTCTGGAAACACGGTGAACGATAGACAAAAAACTAATGCTGTTTTGCAAAATGGTTTATTTTTTCCGCCTAAAGAGAGATTGATATAGTATTTAATGTGTCAAATTTTATTCGGTAACTGCCAGAAAGCCAAAGACCATTGTGGCCTACAAAAATATAATTTTATATCACTGTTATTCTGAAGATATAGGTAATATCAAAATCAGGTTTGTTCTTTCTAACAGAAAGCGTTTGTGTGTGAAAGAAAGAAAAGAAGAGATCATGAATTAAGTTACTAAACTTATCTTTTTCTCGTAGATTGGGAGACAAGTTCTTACATCTTAAACTAATAGCTCTCGACGGTTCCTTGATTAGACCGGTACATTGCATGGGAAGGTCATGAACAATCCTTGCCCTCTAAAGGGTTCAAACCAATAACGTTTGGATCCGCAGACGGTCATGTTACCACTGGACCATGGCGCCCTGACCATGACATGATGATTATCAAAGGATATTATGCATGTAATACATATATATTATTATTTACAGTTTCTTGACAGGGTACATGACTATTTATTCCCGGCTAAGGAAAGTCATGTCACCCGAGCCGCCAGGCGAAGTTGACATGATTTTTCTCAGCCGGGAATAGTCATGTACCCTGTCAGGAAACTGTATAACGGATTTATTATACTGCAAATTAAATCCAGTTTCTGTGCCAATTATTACTGATGATGCGTCGCTAGCAGATACCCCGTGCACATAACGTTGTGTACACGACTTGTTGACCAATCAGAAGAGAGAATTTTACGTTGCAGTATAATACCTTTCTCATATCTATACTCTCAGAAATATATATATATATATATATATATATATATATATATATATATATATATATAGAGAGAGAGAGAGAGAGAGAGAGAGAGAGAGAGAGGTGTTTGTTTGGATATGATAGTTAGTATATGCTTCCTCCATTTCTATATCTTGATAATCAATTTATACTTGTATATTGAGCATCAAGTCGAATATCAAACAATCATCTTACAAATCACCAAACGACCAAAGACAAAAAAAAAAAAAAAATACATACTACAAAACAATTTTCAAACGTTGTTCTTTTTTAACTGGTCTTAAGACATGTGAAATGACATGGTCAGTCTAAGAAGTTGCTCTCAGTTTTATGTGGTCGCTTGGTGTTCAACTGTGCATGTTTCCCTCGGGTATTGTAATGTTATATGTACTTTAAACGATATTTGTTTATTATGAAGGCTATTTACCTGTTATAAAGAGAATACTTTTTATTATACAGGCTTTTTATCGACCATATCGACGATTGTCTGGCACTGCGATTCTATGGTATGTTCTTCTGTGGGATTATTAATATCCACTTAAAAAGGTGTACGACATTTAGCGTTGATGTTGCGACGTATAGCGGCAGTACATTTTTTTGTGACATTTGGCGTCACAGATGCGACACATAACGTCAGGAGGTTTTGCGACATTTAGCGTTGGTTGCGACATTTAGCGTCAGCCTTGCGGCATATAACGTCAAGTGTGACATTTAGCGTTGGTATGACATTTAACGTTGCTACAATGATATTTATTTGTTGTGGAGGATATATTTGCTATTATGGAGGAATTTTGCCTAATTTAGAGGATATTTATTTATTATTAAGGATTTTGTTTATTATTGAGGATATTTGTTTATTTTAGTGGAAATTTGTGTTTACGCAAAAAGAAAATTGTTTCCACTAACAGGCTCCGAAAAAAATAGTATGGATAGGTCGGTTAAACTTTTTTTATTTTTAACTTTTTCCATTTTACCTTATTTTCTAAGAGGAATTGACGAAAAACAGCGTTTTTCACAATTTCTGTTTTCAAGTCCAATCGTATGACTGCAACTATTTATTGATCCACAAAGACGTCAAATCCATTTTCTTTTCCAGCATAGATAATTATGTTGCTCACTGCATTTGAATTAGATAAACATGAAGTACATGTAGCACATTAAGCTCTTCTCTTAATCAATAAAACGTGGCTACAATTTGAACTGAATCATATAGTCTTTAAGCCAAACATTTTGCTCTATTTTCTATTCCCGCGCTATTTACTTCCTGTTAGCAATCAAATCGTACAAGTACTTTCGCCTGTTTATTTCCTTATATTCAGACTATCACCAGTTTATCGTTAAGGTATTTAATTTCCCTTTCTCTTGCTTACTTATTACATGTATATCAATTAAATGAGTTGGCATGAAATTCAGATATATGTATCAAAATCATAACTTTCAGGTTTTTGAAGCTGTTAATTAAGTTCGACCTGTATTAAAAACCACCTATTTAGTTTACTATTGCTCTCTCTCTCTCTCTTAAGTTGCTTTGTTTACAAGGCAACAAATTAGCACTGGCCGTGTGAATTTCAATACCGGGTATCCAATGTCCTGTGGCGGGCAAGCTTTACTCTTACCATCATTATGTCGTTCCTTGAAATATGTGAAATAATGTGTAAGCTACAATATCCATTTGATGTGGGAAACCGATAGCACAATTATAAATCACTAGGATCTACTGTTTCAGTATATGTATAGCGCAGCGTTTGGACTTTCAGTCCTTTAAATTACTTCTTACAGAGATTGGCTTTTATCATAAGACGATAAATGTAACGTAAGTTTTGAGTTATGTCCAACAAAAATCTCGAAAATCATTTTTGCATTGACTTTCAGTTATCTTTAATGAATTTATTCTTCAAATTGTCACAGGGTAACAATCATCTAAACTAAACATTAAATCTAGTTTGTTTGTTTTTTCGTTGTTGTTTTTTTAAACTGAGACATTGACAATAACAAATTTTAAAAGTACAGAATTCAACGAAAAAACAACAACAAACAAACAAAGGGGAAAATACTTCAAAATAACGATTGCAAAATTTTGCATAATATAATGCAACATGTTCCTTTCTAAGGCTAAAATTAAAAATCCTTAGAAATAAGTTTGAAAATGTTTGGAACTGTTAAGAACGCCTTTAAATATTCTAATCAAAACACTTGCTTACATATGGAATTTTGTGAACGGCTTTTAGGATATAGAAAGTTATGCCTCGAGGGAAAAAAAAAGAAAAAGAAAACAACAACAACCAAAACAGCAAGTGTATTGTTCATGGGAATATTTCAAGTGGGGAGTTTTAAACAGAGCCAAACTTTTTGTAAAATAGAACTCGGTATAAGAAATTTGAATAAAGAAGAACTTATGGTTTCCAATGTTGCGTGCACCACTTCATCTGTTCCCATTTACGAACAGTTTATATTAAAATGACAGTTTTGGAAATACATGTATCTCTCAAACTGATTAGGTTTGAAACAGTATGCATAAGTAGAAACCTCTATCGTTTATTGGAACGTGTGTGTGTGTGTGTGTGTGTGTGTGTGTTTAAAACAGTAACAGTCTGTAAGTGAGTAACTCGCAATTTCTGATGACTAATCAAGCAGATAGTCACGGCAATATGAATGATATACATGTATCTATCTATATCGATATGAATGAATACTTGAAATACAAAGAAATTGCGGATGTAAAATTATGAGAGCGTGTAAATCTTTCATGAAAGAGGTCATAAGTTTCAAATGGTTTTAATATAGAATTTAAATGCACGCGCATAGTGTGAACAACGTTTGTTATATGTAAATATTGTTTTTAGTTCGTTTTCAAATTTGTTCTATAATAATTATGGCTGGATTACTAGACATATCCTTCCATAATTGTGAATATTCAACGGAGTACAAACTTGTCCGAGCTATTATTTGTACGTTGATAGCAGTGTTTGCTCTATTCGGAAATATTCTAATCTTGACCAGGATTTGGCGTTTACAGACGGCTCGAGGGTCCTACTTTGTCCTGATCGCCAACCTCGCCATAACGGACCTACTGCTTGGATTGACTCTACTCATGTTCCCGCTGGAAGAAATATTCAAATCTTTATCAAGACAAAAATACTTCTGTATTACTCGACCTAGCTTGATCTCAAGCATGACAGCCGTTACCGGGGCAACGCTGATCATGATAGTGACCCGCCGGTTCATCGCACTGGTCCTTCCGTTAAAAGAACGCCGCTACAAACGTTGTTTGGACCTCGTTTTGTACGCTCTCATTGCAGCAGAGTGGATTGTCATTCTTATTGTGGGGTTTGTGCCGGTCATATTTCTAAATGGATACGATTCTGTGAAAAACGAGAAGTGCGAGGCTAGTAATATCGTCCCATTCAGTTTAAACATTTTTTCGGCAATCCTCGTGCTAGTCTTTCTGACTTTCAATGGATGTTTATATGCAGTGATGATGTACAGATTAGGGAAACTACCTAACTGTACAAAACGCGATTCGAAGTATAGACGGACGAAGTTAATGGCGCTTGTCTTTGTAGTCTATGCAGTATGTTGGTTGCCATATGTTTTACTATCTCTTGCCGCCATCTGGGCAGAACATATTTACTGTTTTGAGGAATACACGACACTTCCGGGATTTTTCAATGCGACGTTGAATTGGATCATATACGGAGCGTCAAATTCGGCGATCATGAAAGGTTTTAAAGTGATTAATTGCTCGAACATGCTTCTGAATCGTGAGCGCAATTTGACAGAAACGACAAATTTAAGCATGTCTTCTGGAAATGTGGAGAACGATAAACATAAAACTACTGCTGTTTTATCAAAATGATTATTTTTTCACCATAAGAGAGATAAATACAGATTTAATGTGTCAAACTTTATTCAGTATTTTGCCAAAAAGACATAGACCCATATAACTTAAATATTTACAATAAATAAACAAGTTTTAGATCCCCAAAAGTTCATTCCAGTGCATTTATTTTAAAAAGAAAAGGCAAAATTACAAAAGACACGTGTCTGTAAGTGTTTCATTGTTTTATTTCCTTTATAATTATTAATTTATTATTAATTTATTATTATTTTGTTTTTGTGAGAATAAATTATATACATTTTATTTTTGAGATAATAGAAATCAGGTGCGATAACCCTAGCAATTAAAAAGGATAGAGTTACACTATGTTGTTCGTTAAGTATGGCGTACGGTTAAGGGCGATATCGTATCACCCTGAATTATGCTGAGACTTGCGTGCATCTAGTTTTCCAGCATCATGCTGCAAGTTTCAGCATCATATTGAATGTTTTCATCATCATGCTTAAAACATGCACGATACTGTATGATGCTGGAAGTTTCAGCCTGTTACATTGCATTTGCATACTAAAGGGTCAAAAATTATATTTCTGCACGGCACTGCATCATGCTGAAAGTTTTCAGCTTGATACTGAAATTTCAGCATGGTTCAGGGTGATGCAATATACGACATAAACCGTACGCCATATAACACTATATCTTTACTGTAGCTCAACTCATTTATAAATGAAAACGAATAAAGAACTGTTTTTGGTTAATTTAGGGTTTATATAGCTTGAAGCATTGTTGCATGGGGATTGTTTTGGGTATTCCGTTCAGGGTGGATAATGCTAGGTTTCACAACGGGTTTTGATTTTTCCCGTATATTTATTAAGGTTATACTGTATGTTATTACTGATTCGTTTGGTGATAAGTGAGTTTGGAGCATTTGGAATCGTTTGTTGTAAAAATCATTGTTTACATCAACTTTTTCTTTTAGACCGTCTGTTTAACAAAGCAAAAAAAAAAAAAAAAAATCGAGATATTGTCATCACTTTGGAATCGTTGTCGATGGCGTCGTTGTTGTCGCGTGAAATATTGTAACACTGGCCTAACCTTTTACAATTAAGTTTTCTTACATCAATCGTCACATACTTGCTCATTATCAAAAGGGCTACATTCTTACCAAATTTATCTCCCCGCCCTCATTAAAAGACAGACACGAGGGTTGTTATCCGTTGGCGATGTTCTTGTTTATGCACATATCCCACAGTATGTAAGTTCTATCGAAGGTTAGGGAAATGAAGATATGTTCAACAGTGCTGTCCTTCGGTTTCGTTAGTTTATACGTACTTGAAACACATTAGTGTAGAGGAAGTGAGTTTATTATTGAAGATGTTTGTTCATTATAGAGATTCTTGTTTATGAAAGTTACAGAGGATATCTTTTCATATTATAGGGCTTCACTTTTATCATAGTTTATATTTATTACATTGTATATATTTGTTATTTGAAAGATTGTACATGTATTTCGCGAGTTGTCATACTGGTTTATTGCAGAGGATATTCGGTAATTAGACCTTATTGTATATAATAAATTAGACCTTAGTGTATATAATCAAATTATTGTATATATAATCAACTAGTCCGTAGTGTATATAATCAATTAGACCTTATTGTATATATATATATATTCAACATTCAACTAGAGCTTAATGTATATATTCAAATTGACATTATCACAAATATTCAAATAGACATTATCACATATAATCAATTAGATCTTATTGTATATAATCAATTAGACATTATCATACATAATCAATTAGATCTTATTGTATATAATCAATTAGACATTATCATACATAATCAATTAGATCTTATTGTATATAATCAATTAGACATTATCATACATAATCAATTAGATCTTATTGTATATAATCAATTAGACATTATCATACATAATCAATTAGATCTTATTGTATATAATCAGTTAGACATTATCATATATAACCAATTAGATCTTATTGTATATAATCAATTAGACATTATCATATATAATCAATTAGATCTTATTGTATATAATCAATTAGACATTATCATATATAATCAATTAGATCTTATTGTATATAATCAATTAGACATTATCATATATAATCAATTAGATCTTATTGTATATAATCAATTAGACATTATCATATATAATCAATTAGATCTTATTGTATATAATCAATTAGACATTATCATATATAATCAATTAGATCTTATTGTATATAATCAATTAGACATTATCATATATAACCAATTAGATCTTATTGTATATAATCAATTAGACATTATCATATATAACCAATTAGATCTTATTGTATATAATCAATTAGATCTTATTGTATATAATCAATTAGATCTTATTGTATATAATCAATTAGACATTATCATATATAACCAATTAGATCTTATTGTATATAATCAATTAGACATTATTGTATATAATCAATTAGATCTTATTGTATATAATCAATTAGACATTATCATATATAATCAATTAGATCTTATTGTATATAATCAATTAGACATTATCATATATAATCAATTAGATCTTATTGTATATAATCAATTAGACATTATCATATATAATCAATTAGATCTTATTGTATATAATCAATTAGACATTATCATACATAATCAATTAGATCTTATTGTATATAGACGTTATTGTATATAATCAATTAGACATTATCATACATAATCAATTAGATCTTATTGTATATAATCAATTAGACTTATTGTATATAATCAATTAGACATTATCATATATAATCAATTAGATCTTATTGTATATAATCAATTAGACATTATCATACATAATCAATTAGATCTTATTGTATATAATCAATTAGACATTATCATATATAATCAATTAGATCTTATTGTATATAGACCTTACAGTATATAAGCAATACTACCTTAATACAAAAGAATATGAATATAAAAAGATAAAATTAAAGCTTTTAAATAAAGACCACATGCTACATGATAATCATTTATGGTGTGTTGCATTCTCTGTTAAACCTTCAGCATACGTTTTCATTTTGTATTTGCTAGCTATAAATGTTGTAAACATTTAATGCTTCATAAATAATATGGTATGTGATGTATTTCAAATAAAATAAAAAAGATAAGCATAAAGGAGGTACTGCTGAAATGTATCCTAGAAACATAGTACACACGCATCCTTGTCATTTAAAAGAGCTTTTAATTGACCAACCAACGCTAGGCTTACTCGACCAGTTTCTCGACCAGTTCCATCCTTTACATTCAAAGCTATAACAGAGGTCAGCCGGTCAGCCGGTCACCGTGGATGAGTGCTGAGTTTGTCGGTTCTTTGTGGTCACATACTATATACGTTCAAATGGTTCTGGTATCTTTCTCTTGCTTTTGTTTCCCCATTATATGGGTAGTTCTAGAACTGGGTAGTGTCCAAATAATATGATTTTGAATTTGTGTATAATTCTGCCACAGGACTACGGCACGATATTGCAGAGCGACAGCCCTATATATCAGTCTCTAAAAGTGCAAGTCCCACAATGACTGATGTACTGTTGATGGGACATAAAATCCCAAACAAACATGCACTGGATTTGGATGCCTCTTTCTCTAATTTCACTATTTCAAAGTGATAGCTTACAATAACAGCAGAGACAGAGCACTGCTAAAGCAGAACAATTACATTATAATAGATGAAAATCAGCATATTAAATTTCAAAGTGACACCAGAAAATCAGCATATTAAATTTCAAAGTGTTACTAGAAAATCAGCATATTAAATTTCAAAGTGTTACTAGAAAATCAGCATATTAAATTTCAAAGTGTTACTAGAAAATCAGCATATTAAATTTCAAAGTGTTACCAGAAAATCAGCATATTAAATTTCAAAGTGTTACCAGAAAATCAGCATATTAAATTTCAAAGTGTTACTAGAAAATCAGCATATTAAATTTCAAAGTGTTACCAGAAAATTAGCATATTAAATTTCAAAGTGTTACTAGAAAATCAGCATATTAAATTTCAAAGTGTTACCAGAAAATCAGCATATTAAATTTCAAAGTGTTACCAGAAAATTAGCATATTAAATTTCAATGTGTTACCACTTCGGGTTGTCGCGAGTTAAAATCAAACCTACAGCCTATACGAAGTACCCTGTTGGTTATTTCTTTTTAAAGAAACACAAGATAAACCTTGTTTCATTATTTTTATTTTCTTCAGTATATCTTGGGTATTTAATATCATAAATATATCAACATATATTAATATGCGAGGATTAATTATTCAGAGGAAGAATGGAATATTTACTGAATAAATACATAAACATAAAACCAATTTTAAAGATAAAGTATGTGCAATAATTAGTTAAAAATCATACAAGAGGGGGAAAATCTGTTTATAATGAGGAATAAAAAAGATGAAAGCACACAAATGGTAAAAACCTATATATGAAACGAACAAAATTATGCGTTTTTTTTTGTCAGCTATTGTTTAAAGATGCAATACTTCAGATTCGTCAATTTAGCTCGAGTATTTTGAAACTCTCAGTTTGTAACAAATCATGGACATTTATCATCTATGATGGACCTTTGGTAAAGAAAATGTTCATAAAAACTCTCCTGATCCCTTATATTACCTACGGATTATCTACAATACCACAATCAAATCAACAGGACGGATTATCACGGCCACCGATTCGGCTGTTTTTGACAAGTCCCTGAAACTGCCTTATTTACATAAATATAATCAAAGTGCTCAATGCGCTGAGAGACGGCAGCCGGATTAACAGGAAAAAAGTTGTGATTCTTAATTATTGATACAATAGAGGCAAAAGCCACATGGCGCAAAAAAACTCCACACACTCTCCTGCAACTATAGTAGTAGTAAGACAATCGAATTCGCACTCTGTTTATTACAAAACAATCCAGAATTAGGGTCATGAACCTGACTTATATGAACTTAAGAATTAGATCATTCCCTAGGACCCGATTTATATACACTATCTACTGTTACTTAAGTGTAGAACTTGACAAGGTACTTGATGTTTTAGATACTTGAATGTTTGTTTCTATTTCAAAGTTAAGAAATACTCTGGGAGAAACCTAACTAGCTATCATGCAAAATTACGCATGAACTACTTTAGGTTAATTACAGACATTCGAAGCGCTATTTTTTTCTTTTTACAGGAGTAGATCTTCAAGTATGTAAAATTGGTTGTTGTTCTGATTTATAAGTGTCACGGATATATTGTTCACGCTTAAAATGGATGTTTACAGAGAAAAATAACACGTTTACAAACAACAGCACATGAATAGCGGTTACGGTTAGGAATAAAAGGTCTGCGTAACATATTTCATTCGAATTCGTAAGTGCAGAATCGCACTGCATGGATCCGCACTAAGCGCGGAGAGGTACAGTTTAACTTGTCGTGGAAAACATGCAAATTAGCGTTTGTAGCTACTAAAGTAAATACGACAGCAAGCCGCCGTCTAAAATTAAAAGTGTATGCACCACTTCATCTGCGAGTACAGTGATCAATTTTATTGAAATATTTCTCCGATGAAAAACAAATGTTATGCAACTAGGGAACACATTATTTCATTTTCTCTAAAGAACTTTACTGAATTGTTTGGCCAAAATTTTGCCTGATACATATACCGTAGTATAAACATACACCTCAACATTCACACCTTGCACGGATTATACTTGGGGACACTCTCTAGATACCTGTTTGGTTACAAACGCTTATGATTATGCATGACCTAAGAGGGCAAATCTGACTTCGTGACAGAGCTCGATCGATTCCGGAAGTCTTCGTGTAAATATTTGGGAAATCTTCGTGAAGACATAGAGGAATTAATTTCCTAAAGTCATTTAATATATTGGTGATTCTATCGACATCAATCGGGCTAATCGTTTGACATGCAGAGACAATATTTTGCATAACGTCAAAAGAGAGACTGAATTTTCATATTTTCACCTTATTTTCTGTATTCATAGCATCGATTTTGGATAGTATTGCAACTTTAATTCCCGAATTTGCCATTTATGATTTTTTTCTTAGTTTAACGTATTTATTGCAAAACTACAAAACAGTGTTAACAAGAAGTGAAATATTTTAAAGAAACTTAAAAAAGCGAAAATAATACGATCATGAATCGATTTATATATAGAAAATTGTGAGTATAAAATATATCACCATTTGTGAAACAATAAGACAGTGATCATGTTTCTTAAATTGAAAAATGGAAACTTAATAGCAAACGTTGTCGAGTATTCTCGTGGACCTTCCTTCATTTGATACAAAAACCGATTTTTTTGCAGTTTCAGTAAGCCATTATTAAGTGATTATGTATGTTAAGCAAAATACAGAAGTATCAATACGTTCCACAAGTGGGAAAGATGTACGTAAGTAAGGCTATAGATAAGCAACCTGATCAAAATAGCGGGACTAGCACTACCCAGACAATTGTACTGTATTGATATCTACATCATGCGTTCTTTATATTACGGTTACATATTAACAAGATAAACATTACGCATTACTTATCCCACCCATCATGTAATAATTAAACTACTATGAATAAGTACAAACTCAATACAGAGGACATGAACTGTGCAATGTCCAGACCGACGAGCGAAGCGATAAGTAGGTCATGACCGATATTATGTAAACATAATTAAAATACATACATCTACTGACTAACAATCTATCAAATATGATAAATTTCATTGGAAGCTATTTAAAACAAACACAAATCACGTATTTGAAACCCTTAAACAATCACATAAAAATATCAGTCACTGAAAACGATTACTATCACAACTTTATATTCGACCGCAATACCAATTTTGCACGTGCGCAAACGGAAGTGTACACCATTTTAATTGGACATACTAATATCTATATACAGTACTTAATAACAGTAATGTATATACAGTACTGAATACCGTCCAGAAAATTTAATCCAATTGGAATGGAATAAAATGTTATCTGGAATAAAAATGACTAAGCACGTCAAACGATGAACTTTTACTGAGCTCTGATGTGTTTTTGAGTGCGTTTCACGAAACGTCGCCTCAACGTAAATAGTTTAGCTAATGTCTCAGTCACCAACATTTTGAGATTTGAAATAAGGTTATTGGTCTTATGTGATAGAAGGAATCTGATGATAACGGTATGCATGCGAAATTTCTAGTGTGTGCATCAAAATGCAAAAGAGATCATTCTAGAAAAAATATCAATTTAACGAAAGGTTAACACATTTAAAAATATCACTACAAATACAACGTTTAAAGTTAACAATATACATGCTTTACTCTTCTCCCCTTTCACATAGACGATAAAAATGGAAATTCAAAATAGCTGCACTCAAACTGTTTAGAATTCCATATGATTATATTCTCAATGATGCAGTACCTCTCTCAGTTGAGATGTCAGTAAAATGAAACAAATTTGCTGGTTGATTAAAAAGTTTGTAGAGCTTGTCCAGTGGAGAAAATGGACGTACTGAGTAATACATACTGTCACTGCTTGTTCTGCTTGGGTATATTCCTCTATACATGCAGAGAAATACCTATCCTTGGTATGTGTGTACTTTATATTAAAAACAGCCTTTTTTATTTACACATAAAATTTGCATCATAACGTACACATACATCTTTTATAAAGATAATCCAGAATCAATACTCAACATTGTTTCAAAATTTATTCACTGGTGTGTCTTTCTTGATTTCGGATCACGAAGAAGACACACATCATTTTGAATTTTTTTAATCACTCAAACAATCAAAAAATACTTCGTGATACTTATTTGTGTGGGTGTCAACAGCTGTCACCTTGAATTCTGTGCCACCAAAGGCAAACTGTACCCTCAGCCGTGTTCCCTCAGGCCAACCTCCGGACGGTGCTCTTACTACAATTTGGCCAAGTTTGAAGCAGTCGGGATCAGTCACATATTTCGGATTCTCACATGATGATGCGAACACCTCGATTCCGAGAGGGGCCTGCGGATCGGAGATATTGTATTCTTGCTTAATGCTATCCTCGCCTCCAAAATCGTCACCAGCTCCGACAAATTTGCCGAATACATTATGGCAAAGCTCGAGACCACCGATGCATTTTTTCAACTCTTCTGGGTGTATTCCTGGAACAAAGTTGACCATTTTCGCTATACCGTAGGTGTATCTCATTACGCGTGACGATATGATGCATGGAGAGTGACCGTAAATCACCGCCCCTTTAAGCACAGCCAGTCCAGGATCGTGTGGCACCACCACGGACAAGTCGGGGAAGGCAGCCCTGACCGTGTCTCTAATCATCGGGGATTCGGAGAAACCACCTACCAGCAGTATCTTCTGAAGGCCCGTCACTCTCGGGTTATTCAGCACGTCTTTAACGTGCTCAATGATGCTTTTAATAGATGTTTCGAACAATTCCATCATGACCTCCCCCTGAAGCGTCATGCGGTCCCTCTTAATGATGATCTGTGATTGTCTGTTGGCCTCCTCCAAACACTCTTCAGCAGACTTTCTCTTTATATTCTTGATCATGTCTTTGAGCATCACTGGCATTTGTAAGACAACCTTTCTGTTTTTATCTTTACAGCTTCGCTTCTTTACTTCGAAAGATCTTTCCATTTCAAGATGGTCTAACTGAAATTATCACAAGCAATGTTCTGCTATGAGATGAACACGATAATTTCAAATATCAAATGTCCAAAATATAACATTAAAAGACAGCTGACGTCAGTGGATCTTCTAATTTGATAATGCACAAGAACTCGACAAAGCCTGCAAATACTGGATGATAGCCCGTACACAAAGAAGGTTCGCTTTAAACCGTTTTGCAAGTTTAAGCCAATTACCTTAACTCTTCGCCCAGTTATACGTTTGACGACACCACAGAAAACCAATTCAATTTCAATTAAAGTGACACAGAAGATATGGATACTGAATCTGAATTACTCGAACACTGCAACACTGCATAATCATGGTGAGATATATAGAAAGCTCTAAGGTTATTTTCAAACATGGACATCGTCATTCAAACAAGGATAAGGAGAGGGATCTAATTTGCAGTTGAAATGAAGTCGGACCATAAGAACCACGGAATCTAAGGTATCCAAGGCAAATTTAACAGTGTAAAACCAACACATACCCTTAGCTCAGTTTTGAACCTTGCCATCACCTCTGGACTGAAGAGACCCTCAAACAGGTTGAAGTAGGAGGCGTCCACCACCGTGCCGCCCCACGCCCCGCCACTTGCTTTGTGTAGCTCTTTCAGTGTTCCGTCCTCCAGCACCTCGTGTACCGTCACGTCCACCGTGCCTCCTGTCCAGATATACATAAAAAATAACACGCCGTCATCGATCACATACGGAAGATTCCGGAAATAGGCGAAGTAACAAATGGAGTACCTATTTAATACTGATTTTTGTTTTTGTCTTTTGTAAGTTGAGTAAAACTATACAATCCGAAGATCTGCATAATCTTAGATTTTAACTTAATCGTGTTAAATCGTCCGTCTCCGGAATCCTTCGTATAACATCACCGACTACGATTTTATGGTATATATTATTGTTTACTAACGTATCGATCAACTTTAATGACAGTGTTTTAAAACATGCAATGAGATGTTTACAGTGGTAATTATCAACAGTGAATGAGAGTTCCATTTTGTCGCCTTCTTGAGAGGTGATTTTGTGAGATTGTCTCTGATGATGTTAGAGATATTCTATTTATAATAAAACTTGAGCGAATTACCCACCTCCACAGTCGAGAACCATATACTTGGTTCCAGGTGCAAACGGTTCCAGTCTCGTGCTCTCGCCCGGTCTCTCTAGGGGAGCGAATTTACAATAGACCGACGCCGCCTCGGGTTCAAGTGCCAGCCGCAACTGGTCTCCATTTATACCGGCCTGTGGTCAGACATTTGATATAAAGCAGACTGGCATAATCACAGTTATCATCTCGTCACCTCCAATTTGTGTATTTCTAAAGTAAAATGCAATTACATGCATCCAGGACCTTTATATAGAATATCTCCTGATCTAATTAGGCACATTTGGAAGATCTTTCCCCGACATATATTAATTAAATTTAATTTTTATTTTCGATATTTCAATAATTTTTTTCTAAAATTTAAGGGTATTAAATTTGGTCCTGACTGAAAGTTTGCACACCGCATTATTATTTTAGACTTTGTCTGGTAAAATTAAAAAATATGCATCATATACAAGCCAAAAAAAAACATGCTAATTCAAATCTGACTGGCCAGCCTTACTCTGATATAAACAAATATTTAGTACCAGTACACGAGGATACATACGAGGGTCATCCGAAAATGAATGAGAGTTAGTTTGTAACTTTTGATTGAAACAACACAAAGCCACAAAAATTGGCACGTAACTAAATTTACTCTTTGTGCGTAAGCGCACGTGTTAATTAGCATCGTGACGTTACGTCATTTTTGATGACGTCATATCAAACAACCCAATGGCGGACGATGCGTTCGCGCTGACGCGAGAAGAAATTTATGCGTATATCAAGATAGAGAGTAGGCGCGGAAAAAAAGCGACTGAAATATTAAATGCACACCAGGAGGTTGACCCGACATGTGCAGTTGGATTTAGCACTACATGTATTTGTAGATGGGTGAAGGATTTCAATAATGGACGGCAAGAGTCTTACAAGAAGCCCTCCTCCGGTAGGCCGGTGACAGTTACAGACGCCGATAACACCGAAATTTTTGCTCAACTTCTCAACTCTGATAGACGATTTACATGCGAGGAAATTGCGTATGAATCGGGGATACGTAAGAGTTCCGTTTATGTTATTCTGACACAGAATTTAGGCATGAGAAAGATCGCCGCGCGGTGGGTGCCCCACGCACTCTCAAAAACTGAAAAGGACACACGTGTTCAAATTTGCACTGAATTGTTGAAAAGATATTCAGAGGAAGGTGAAATGATGCTGAATACAGTGGTTGCTATCGACGAAACATGGATCCGGTCATTTTAGCCAGAATTGAAACGCCAAAGCTCTGAATTACATACTCCAAACTCGCCAAGACCTGTGAAGTATCGCCGCAGTATGAACTGTCCAAAGATGTTAATGATCTTCGCTTACGACATTTACAGCGTTTTGACAACACACAGAGTTTCACATGGAAGCACGGTTAATAAAGAGTACTATGAGTGGTATTTGACTAAAATTCTTTGACCAGCTATACGCCGCAAACGACCGGAACTTTTACAGGTGACGCCATTAATTTTGAATGATAACGCCACGCCGCACAAGTCCGGCGTTGTTAGAGACGTGTTCGAGCGGTACCACTGGGAAGTTCTTAATCACCCGCCATATTCGCCAGACTGAAGTCCCCCCGACTACGACCTGTTTCCAAAACTTAAAGAACCACTACGAGGAGTCCGATATGACGATTTGAATGAACTATATGTCGCCGTGAACGCGGTCGTTAGGGACATCAACAAAGGTTGCCTAGCAACGGGAGTTCGGGATCTGCCAAAAAGATGGGAGTCGACCATAGAATCCGCGGGAGATTATATTGAGGGACTATGAAGAGAGTTTGTGAATAACACTTGTAGTTTTTACGTAATTAAGCAACTCTCATTCATTTCTGGATGACCCTCGTATTATGTATAAATACATTCAGCACAGAGATATTATCATGAATTAAGGAACACATTCCCTGAATGCTTACGTCAATGGCAGCTTCACGCATGAATTGTTTTGCCGGCTCATTCCATATAGCGGGGACGGTCAGAATCCACAAAATTTCCTCCTCCACGAAATATATCCCCTTGTTTTTTATCATGTCAACCAGGTGATTCTTAATGAAGCTAATGGCGTGGGAAAACACAACTTTTGCAGGCATCGATTTACCATTGGCTGCCTCGATGGTTTTGTCTCGTCTAAGATCCTAGCAATACCAGTACAGATATTCATAAGTTTGCATGCACGTGTGTATTTGTTGTATTAGTATTATCCCCATCCATTATCCAGAGGGGGTTAGGGGTCATGACCCCCTCCCCCTTTTTTGTTTTTGTAACTTCAATGAAGAGTATTCAAGAAACTACTCGTGATTTCATGGGTCAGCAAGTAGCTGATTTATATTTATTGAGGTATATACGGTAGTGATTACGGAATCTATATCGTGAGTGTACACAGATAATGTCATACAAAAATACATACGTACATATAATATATAATGTGCATGTCACAAAATGTTAATTAGGCTAATATTTGAACTGTGATATATTCTTTTGAAACACACTGTACATCACGTCGATACACTTATTTATTTCAATAACCAATAACATTTGATCAAAGGGGTCTGGCACGAAAGGTGGACCTACTTTCACTTCATTTAAGCTATTGTGGGAATCACGTGACCAGTAATGTTACGACGAATGCAATTGGATCAATTCGGCTGAAGAGGTAGAAGCAGCCAATCATAAAGCCATCTTCTTCTGTAGTTTTCTGTAAGTCACGTGATTTGCAAGTTGGTTGAATTGAAGCGAATACAGGCCAACGGATGTTTACTTGCGTCCGAGAAGAGATAATGCATGCCGATGTGAGTAATTTATGGAATTATTGCATCGGTTCACCTGGTCGTGTCGCAGAAACGACTGTTTACAATGGTAGACAGGGTGCACGAACCCGTGTCAATATTTTTGAAAATCGGGGTTAGTTTCGCAATGCGAGTTTCGTTGCTAGATACTTGCGTTTGCATTGGTGAAAATGTGGTGTTTTTCTATTACATAAATGCATACGTTTGCGATAGTTGCAAAGTATTTAAAAATACCTTCATAAATGACTGAGATGAAGAAGACGGGGATCTAGGTCAATCGGGATTAATATCCCATGTATTATGATCCACCTATGCCATCATCTCTTTTTTCATTTCGTGCAAGACCCATTGGAAAGACGTTTTATTTCCTTCTGTAAATCTAGGATAATTGTATGAACAGAATTTGAACAGTAGTAATAAAGTAAACTGCTAAACCTTAATGAAAATCCAACATTTCTTATGGACTCTATACATATGACATAGCGTATTAATAGGATAAATGCTTTGACTGCTTGATACAAATTCCTACACGTACCTTCTTACTGTGGAGACTCATTTTGAATCGGTGAAAGTAGTACCACTCTTTATCTTCGTGATTTTCCGCTAACTCCATGTACATTTCTTCCGCGTCATATCCGAAGGAATGAAACGTCTTGTCAGGGTTTAACAGCACGGTTGTGGGAGTTTTCCAGGATGCCAATCCCTGAGAAACAACGACTCGTGTGATATCCACAGCACTAATATTAAACAGAATGGGACCCAGATTCAGAAATGGGTCTTTTTTCGTAAACTGTGCATACATTTATATTGTTTTAATTAGTATGGCACACAGGCATCCGGCTTGTAATACAATTTGAACTATATTCATATACTACAGAGTATTTGAATATTGGTCAAATTTGATTACGAGCCGGATGCCTGTGGTATGGTATGCCTGACAACGCTTGTCGTTTTATTAATTTAAGTGTGTATAATAAAATAATAATAATAATAATAATAAATTGATAGGGAATATGTATGCCTAGTCAGAAATCTACATTAATGAAATATTATATACTATTATATCATTAATTTTCGTGTTTGACCTATTTTCGTTGAAATGAGTGGTTTATTAATCACCTGTAGAGGTCATTCGTTCATGCTTTAATCTATTAATAGGTGTACCCATGGAATCATCTCTAATATAATTTCAATCTAAATAAAACCTAATGATTTTACAGCGTGGAATGTGAAGGAAGACATTATCTGTGTAATATTAAGGTACACATGATGGAAACTGTTTAGGTAGTTGAAAAGATCTCAACCGATTTATTACGTCGTTTATGTAAGGGAAGAAAAAGAAGTAGAGCAAAAGCATGGGTTTTCAAAAAAACATGTAACTTTGTACTGTCTGTAGTCAAGCCCAATGGTCCTCATAATACACAAATATTAAAATTGTAAAAGACCTGTATCAGCGGTAACCTCTGTGTGAACAAAGATTAGTGAATGAATTCCAAGCATAGAATGTAACCCCCGAAAAGTAGCTACCTCCAGGTAAAGGCCAGTTTTCAGTTTCTCTTGGAAGGCCTTTGTTCACGTGTTATACTGTATATTCATTGTAAACAAGAACAGAAAGAGGCCTCCGTGGCCAAGTTAGTGTAACTGTATATTTATTGTGAACAAGAACAGAGGGGGGCCTCCGTGGCCAAGCTAGTGTAACTGTATATTTATCGTGAACAAGAACAGAAAGAGGCCTCCGTGGCCAAGTTAGTGTAACTGTATATTTATTGTGAACAAGAACAGAGGGGGGCCTCCGTGGCCAAGTCAGTGTAACTGTATATTTATTGTGAACAAGAACAGAAAGAGGCCTCCGTGGCCAAGTTAGTGTAACTGTATATTTATCGTGAACAAGAACAGAAAGAGGCCTCCGTGGCCAAGTTAGTGTAACTGTATATTTATTGTGAACAAGAACAGAGGGGGGCCTCCGTGGCCAAGTCAGTGTAACTGTATATTTATTGTGAACAAGAACAGAGGGGGGCCTCCGTGGCCAAGTTAGTGTAACTGTATATTTATCGTGAACAAGAACAGAAAGAGGCCTCCGTGGCCAAGTTAGTGTAACTGTATATTTATTGTGAACAAGAACAGAAAGAGGCCTCCGTGGCCAAGTTAGTGTAACTGTATATTTATTGTGAACAAGAACAGAGGGGGGCCTCCGTGGCCAAGTCAGTGTAACTGTATATTTATTGTGAACAAGAACAGAGGGGGGCCTCCGTGGCCAAGTTAGTGTAACTGTATATTTATTGTGAACAAGAACAGAGGGGGGCCTCCGTGGCCAAGTCAGTGTAACTGTATATTTATTGTGAACAAGAACAGAAAGAGGCCTCCGTGGCCAAGTCAGTGTAACTGTATATTTATTGTAAACAAGAACAGAGGGGGGCCTCCGTGGCCAAGTTAGTGTAACTGTATATTTATTGTGAACAAGAACAGAGGGGGGCCTCCGTGGCCAAGTTAGTGTAACTGTATATTTATTGTAAACAAGAACAGAAGGTTCCCCGACCTCTGTTCACCTATTACGGGGGAAATAAATGGGGATACCCATATGGGGCCTCAAAAAAAAACAAAAAAAAAAAACAGAAGGAGGCCTCCGTGGCCAAGTTAGTGTAACTGTATATTTATTGTGAACAAGAACAGAAGGAGGCCTCCGTGGCCAAGTCAGTGTAACTGTATATTTATTGTGAACAAGAACAGAAGGGGGCCTCCGTGGCCAAGTTATTATGGTCGCAGCCTTTCTGTCTCTCAGCCCCTCACTAATGTGGGTTCGAGTCCCTGAATGGTCATTTGGATTTTTCATATTAGGAGGCCTTCCATATGGTTTCTGATAGGACCTCTGTTTCACACATGTGCCTCTATGAACTCGAGGCATGCAATATTTACGGAGGTACTATGGAAGGGCAACCAGGTCAAAATTCAATTCCGCTTGTTACTTTTTCTGATGTTGTTAAACGCTAACTAAATTTAAATGTAATCGTTTTCAAGAGGTTGGTGTCGTTATTCTGTGTGTAAATGCCTTTTTTTAATTGGGGAATTTCATAAATATCTTTTTGATTATTGACTTTTTCGCCAATCAATTCTTTGGATGTGTTGTCTTGACTCGCAATCCGTTAGATCTACAATACAATCCGCTTACTGCATTCCGCTTGCTGCAATTCGATTGTGAAACGGTGGGACTGTACTTTTGCCCGGCCCTTTCTGGAGAGCATTAGATTCCCATTAGATTGACATTTGAAACGCTTAATATTATCTAAATCTAAAAGAAAACTGGTCTAAACCAGAACAGCCTACACGTAAACAGACCTATGAAACCAGTATAAACCCTGAACAGTCTGGAAGTAAATTGACATTTCATAAGTGAGTATGGCGAAGTCAGAATGTCACATGTAATACAGACTTAAAGGAAGGCAAGATATATTTTTTTGCCCTGATCCAACTCAATGTCAGTGCATTCAACAAAATAAAATGACTCTATGTTATGGTGTCAATCAATAGCGATTACTGCACTGTTATCATTAACCTTTCTCAGAACATTGAAAGTTTTGTCATGCGTGAGACATTGTATGATACCATACATTTTTTATTTTGCCGAAAGTCTTCATTTCTTTTCCTTTGATTCGCCACACTAGCAGTAAATGTACGAACCTATTTTAGCACGACACCATTTAAAGACAGAGCTAGGGAAATATATTGTAGTTTCGTGGTCGGATTAGGGTTAAGCATTAAGCGGAAAGCAAATTGACAAAACAGAAACCGCACATAACATATGTTACAGTATGCATTTCGCAACTGCTTTATAATCGAGACTAAAGTAAGACGTGGACTACAAATTTAATTGCTAAATAAAACACGGGTATTACAGCATTGTGTAATTTGTATAGTTTTATTCAGAAACACAGTAATGCAGCTGTATTTAACAACAGTAGAAAAAGCAACAAGCAGAATAGACTTTTGACCCTGGTTGTCTTTCCATAAGGTACTAGCGTTAAATCCCCTAACAACAAATAACACATCAGAATAAAAAAACGAAAAAAAAGATACCGTTCCTTGTCCCGGTATCCAGGAGGTGTTGGTGCAAATCTGAAGAGGGTTAGTCTCGAAGTCATGTCGAAAGGAGAAAGCATAACCAGAGTACGTGGTGCCAAAGTCGATGGCAGCGACCAGAAGTTTGTCTGTCGCAGAAACTTGCATTGTGGTGGGCTCATTATATATATATATATATATATATATATATATATATATATATATATATATATATAAACCAAAGGACACAATTGCACCAGCTAGGTATGTAACAAAGGAAAACACTTTAAATTAATAACCATGCCTGAGTTGATTCGAAATTTGACTATCATTACAGTAGGTCGTGTTTTCAAAGCAATCACAAGGGGGGGGGGGGGGGGGGGGGTACACGGGGGACGGAATTCTTTTCTGATAAGTTGACATGACCTGTATTTTCTATTAACTGTTACGGAGTTCGTGACTGAGTATTACAATATGATTTCCGTTTCTTAATGCTCCACGTTTACATGTACAATAAGAGGGGTGCGTGTTGCCAGGTATCTACAGCGTACCTTATCTCACATTGGATAGGGAACTCTTGATAATGTTTATATTATAGCCAGAGATCATAAAAGGGTAATGATAATGGAAACCTATTGTTTCACCAGTCGTGTCCACTCATCACTTTCTCCTCATCGTTAAAGATCTTGCTGTACCTTAATGAATAGAAAGAAAAAAATAATGGCAAACTCTTCATACGGGTATTCTACAAATGCAGTGACGTATTATATAGGTATGCATATGTTTTCCTCTCTAATAACTATATAGAGGACATCTGCTTCTTTTGAGTGGATATGGGTTATATCTTATCGAGTAGTTACACAATTTCATATTTTAAAGGTCTGTTGCTTTTACTGTTAATAAGCAGTTATGAATTTATCTTAAATGTTCACTACAAAAACATATAATGTCAACTGACACGGGGGAAGGAAGTGTTCCCCGTAGGACGGAGTTGCGGAGTTCCTGAAAAAAGCCAGGCCAGTAATTGACCGCAGTGATATGATATAACAGAGTAGCTTTTGCCTTACCTGTATCTGTAGACATAAGACATAAGGCATGAGTATGACACAAGCCATCTCAATACAATTATTAAAGATGCATTTGTTATACGCATATGAAGAATTTGCCATCATCATCATCATCTCTATACATATTTCATAACACTATTATTTCTCGTGCTTGAGTTTGTTCCTGGTGAAGATCTATCACGATGATGGGGAGAGAGTGATGAGTGGACAAAACTGGTGCAATAATAGAACTCCACTATCCGGCGTTACCCCTTTAAAATCTCGATTCCTTATGGCTATAAACTTGTGTGGATCCAGCCATTTACATCAGGGGGTTTCCATCAGTGATATGTTGACACCATGCATAGCCAACTATAAATTCCATACGTTCGTGTGTGTGTGTGTGGGGGGGGGGGGGGGGATCAAGCCACTCCTTGTGCCAATCATTGGAAATTATCGTACGTTGGGTGGGGACGTCCCTTCTTTCAAATTTTCCTCTTCTTCTTTAAACAAGATTTTTACAGGGGATAGGTTCCAACTATTTTTCAAGGGAGTGGGGGTAGGGAGAGGTCTTTTCTTCTTTACTCTTAGTATAATAGCCAATGACACCCTACCCCATCCCCCTCTGGATCCTTGCATGATAAACATAATCATGAGAAATCTGGTGATCCATCGTCGGAACCTAAGTTATTTATTCTGTTAATACTACCGAACACTGCTGCATATAAAAAACAAACTTGGATTGCGACGATGCTCTTGATCATAATCCCTTCAAGGTGAGATAAGATAGTAATCATACCCAGTAGATACCCCCACTCATTGTATATAACGTGGAGTATTGAGAAACGAAAGTCGTATTTCAGGCCATTTAATACACTTTGATAAGAAATTTGCATTTTAAAGCATTCAGATTGAGACTGGTACTCAACCTGGTGTAAGAAAAAAGACGGGTACCAGACTAAGCGCACCTGCTTAAAAACGGGTCAATTTAGGGTCGAAATATATTTAACGAGGTTGAAATAAATACATGTTGACATTATTTCGATATTAAAGTAGAGAGTATATACAGTGTGATTGATACACGCCATGTTAGGTTTGACACAAACATACACGAATTAGTTCAATACTGTCGCAAAGAAAAATGACTTGCTTAACAACAAATTATCTAATTTAGTTCCTGGTTGTCGAATAGCAGATATGCTAAAATCAACTGAACATCTTCGTTAGTATATCATATTATATCGCAAAAACATTAATTTGATAAAATAAAAGTATATCTATGATACATTTATGCATATTTATGTATGCATGTGGATTTATATGCATGTATGTGTTAATGAATGTATACATATGTTCACGCACTATATATTGCATAATGCACAAAATATATATTCATAAACACGTATTTTAGTATATATCAAATCTACCTCGCTGGGAAAGAAAAGAAATAAAGAAAATAAATCAATGTATGATTTATAATACGTATACCAATTTATGCCTTACCTGCTGGAATGATTTATAGCATTCACGCGGTGGGCGATAATACTCGGTAGTAATGTTCGGGTAGGGTAATCATTCGTAATACTCTGTGTTTATAGTGGACAGGTATTATTAAATTGTGGGAGTCCTTCAAATTCTAGGAATAGAGGAAATCGCGGAAGTTAAAAGGTGTCGCACTTCGTGAAAATGCTTAAGTAATCCTGAGAGTCGCAATCTATTGTACAAATCAAATCATCTATAGCGGGGTCAACACAAAATAAAGATTTTTTTTTTATATCTGGCGTGTGTCTACGTGTATTTACTTAACTGGTGTCCCATGCATTTCTTTGTGTTTTCATATGTTTACTATTAATAGCAGTTGTAGTAGTAGTAGTATTGACTGTAAACGTTTAGCGCTTGCATAAACTCAACATTCATCATTCTGTATTTTAACCTTTTTTATGTTCAGTTTTAAACAGAAAACGAAATTATCAAAATGAGACGAACGATGTAAATATGTTGTGTTAATGACACTATAAAAGAAGATGATTTAAAAAAAGTTAAATGATAATGATATTTGATATGGAACGTCCCGTGATCCACTGGCAGTTTACACTGACTACAGGACCGAAAGTTTTAAGGGTTCGTACCTCAATGGTAACAGTATTCTATCATGAGCTTTCAAAACCCAAGTGCTGGTCAAACCCAGGAATAATTTAGACGGATAAGTATATGTTGTAAGATGAATATAATATCAACAGGATTGGAGTTGTTAATTTAACATATGTTGACAATTGATATGTTCAACAATTGATGAAATTATTAAGACTGTTATTAACGTGTATTTGTTTGTGTATATGTGCGTGTTTCCTTAGTCCTACGTACGTAAATGTTAGTTGCACTCTACATAACATGCATACACGCATACATTAATTAATTGACTAATGACATTTATTATGGTATATAAGACAAGTGTCCCTTTATTAGGTATATATATTGAGACCCTTTTCAAAGCTTCACATTATCTAAATCTTCTAACATTGCTTCTTAGTTAGAGAGATACGTATCCAAACTATAACGGATAGCAACACGTGTATGACATGAAACCTGATAAGGACTGTCCCAGGTGGCCGAGTGGTCAGTCGTCCGTCTCGGGAGTGGGAAGTCATGGGTTTGATCCCCGGCCGCGACATACCAAAATCGTGAAAAATGGTACTGTTACAGCTACCTTGCTTGGCGCTCAGCATAATTATAAGGGTAGTTGCAGAACTGGTTGGCCCGGTGTCAGGATAATGTGACTGGGTGTGCCACATGTCTACGGCTAGTCCACATTTGTGTACCAATTATGTGTGATATCGTTCTACTTTCGGTTTGGCGATATCCCCTACGGGCGTGACAACCAGAACTAAAAATATCATCAGCACAATATCTGTCTCAAGTAGACATCGTCTCCAAATGACTGAAATGGGACGTAAAACCAACCAAACAAACACACAAAACAAACCTGATAAACATCAGCATTTATATTTAATAATATTTCTCTTTAAAATAGCTACTTGACTTATCACTCTCAATAAATCATAATATCACATGTGTCTACACGTCATACAATAAAATCTATATGCATGTTTATCTTACTGCTATTTATTGATAAAAAAAAAAGCCTTACCTCTTTAATAAAGTATTATACAGTTATAATTTCTGATTCGCACTCAACACTCTATTTATAGAAATACCTGTGCACCACATTGAATCATTCGTTACGACTCGGTGTTTATCGGTTACAGGTATTCTTTTACAGGTGTTCGTATTCTTGGAAGAGGGACCATTGAGGAAGCTTAAAATGACAAGTGTTGTTATGAATCGACGTTGTTAAGAGAGATGTTTGTAAACTGCCCACTTATGACGTCGCGACAGAGGTGAGAATGTAAGACACGTGAATTTCCCCTGGTAAGTGTCTATACTTTCATTTTAAAACGTGATGGTTTTACTCGATAAGCATATTATACTGTCTCTCACTCTCTCAGTCTCTGTCTGTCCGTTTGTCTCCTCTCTTTGCTCAGAAGTAGCATGAACAGCTGCACGTAACCGAATGTAACTCCACTAAATGTGCATTTACTTTCGAATCTTTTAACGAAATGTAAATTTACCGCCCCTCCAAATAGCATTTTATTTTGTTTACCCATACACATTTTGTAATACAGTGTATTTATGAATACAAAGTTTTATACCGGTTTAATAGGCAATCGTAAACATGTATGTCTTATTTTTAGCATAAAAGTTTAAAAACAAACCATACCTGTAAAGAGAAATAAAAAATAAACGTATTTCAGTACATTGTATAAGTATGTGTTTTAAATACAGCTAAAACGTATATGTCTAATGCATGTAGTTAGATCTTATGCTTTAAGTGAAGCATGACGATAGGAAAACATTGTACAGGGATACACACTACTTAAGATTAATGAGATCAGGTGTACTGAGGCTTCCTTTAACACGAATTAACTTACAGGATAATTGAATAAAAGCTGCATTTTTATAGGAACTACAATTTTATTACTTTTTGATATAGTTTTGGTCCTCATGTTTTACATACGGAGACCCTTTTCTTATTCATAGATATCCCTATACCGGTATGTACGAATAAAAAAAGAAGAAAAAAAAAAGATCGGATGCAACAACTCCAGTGTTTATTTAACCTTAATACACATTCATTATTCTGATATCTGCTTGTATTCACATTTTCACATATTTAATTACTTTATGAATACATATTTTTTTTTTTTGACGAGCAAATTGAAGATTACTCTCTCTCTCTTTCTCTCTCTTTTGACCTCAGTCTATTAACCTTTCTTACAATAGAACAAAGCGTCCATTGTTTTTCGGTACCAGAAATGAATGCTTCACTGGGAATGCATATATACGTTATTTTTGTTTTCCGTCTGGGCACGATTTGTTTTCAATACCGCGGCTTTACAATCTTCACATATCTCGCCAGACACGCGTTTGTTTGTGCATGTTGCACGGAGTATTTGTCATATCACTGGTAAGCTAATTCTGTCTGTCTTTCTGTTTGTCTGTCTGTTAAAATGCATATTTTTTTTACTTGTCTTTTATTTATATGTTGACATTTTAATGATTTGATAAAGCATATACCATCTTTATCTGGTCTTACTAATTATAAAGACTATTAACCCTTCCCCTCATATAGACTCATTTTGACGCACTCAGTAGGTACCACATAAAGTCTGATCTGCAGAAAACCACAGTTAAACCTTACCAAATTTAATTATAAAGTCCTCATATTTATAGATATTTTCATGGTTTCCTCTATGAGGGAAAGGGTTAATGTTTTAAACATAACCCCTTTTTATTCAAATTCCTCATTCCATACCATACTAGACTGGCAATTCAAAACAATCGGATTCACAGTCACAGTAGAGTACGTCACGTGCAGGTTGATCTGGTTTAGTCTGTTACCAAAGGTTATTTCTGTCACAGCATTTCACTGGAAAAGGGTTAACAATGAACATGAATTTTTTTTCCAGACCAGATTAGCAGACGAGAGGTCAGTGTTATATGCTGACCACAGACTGACCTCCATTTCAGTGCATCAGGTTGACCATGGGTTCCACAAACAAATCAATTGGAATGAATATACATGAGTCTTTCTTTGCTTAGACACGCTTTCAATTATTCATGCCCATTATCTGGGTAATATCTCGTTTATGATAAAACACCAGCGTCGAAGTGATTAAACGAGGTTGTTCTTCATTCGGAAGGTTCGTCTATTTTCGTCTCAATATAGTTTCTTTTGAATGGCGGATTTAAATCATTAAAATTGTAAATTTATACTATTTGCCAGTATACTTCTACTTTGATTGGATTTTCATCCTATAATTACACTGCATTTTGAATATATATATACGGTTGAAGTTGGCATGATTTTCTAAATATATAATGAAAGAGATATGATCACTGGCGAGATAACAGTCATGCAACGGGATAAACATGAATATTTTACCAGAATACTCATGAAAATCTGACAATGACTCTAATAAATCGGACATTATTAAGGTAGTTAAAGGCCAGACACCTCTGAGTGGAAGAAAATCAATATGATTATATGCAGGTATGTATGTAAACGACCAGATCTCCATGGTTTTAAACATTTGACTAAATCACGTGATTGGATAACCAACTACAAAGAAACTTTGGAAGGATTCGGTAACCTAAAATCCCTTTCGATGAATTATACATACCATACCATACCATACCATACCATATCATACCATACCACACCATACCATACCCATACCATACCACACCATACCATCCCATACCCATACCACACCATACCATACCACACCATACCATACGACACCATACCATACCATACGACACCATACCACACCATACCATATCACACCATACCATACCACACCATACCATACCACACCATACCATACCATACCACACCATACCACACCATACCATACCACACCATACCACACCATACCATACCATACCATACACACCATACCATACCATACCATACCACACCATACCATACCACACCATATTATACCATACCACACCATACCATACCACACCACACCACACCATACCATACCATGTCATACCCTACTTCTTTATTCATTCGATACAATACCACATTATACAGCCCCAACCATACTATACATATCATATCATACCATGCCATATCATTACCATGCCATACCATATCATATTATGCCATACCATACCATGTCCCCATGTCATAGCATATTGTACATTCCATATAATACCATACTATTCCATGCCATGTCATGTTTGCTTGCACTGGGTGTAAATAAATGATCATTTGCACCCTCCTTTCAAACCACTTTACATTGCATGCGATGTCCCCACTCTTCCCCACGTTGCACGGCACCAATCTCCGACAAAAATTAACTTACCAAATTACATGTTCATAAATATCACGCGCCTCACCTTCCTATGTCAGCATATGAGGTTGGTGAATATTTTTGCTAAAATAAGAAGCCATAACATAGCAGGTTTATACAATTTACACGTATATAATATGATACTAGACAATCATTAATTAAAACTAGCCATTGCTGACATATGTGACCTTATGTCTCTTTAGTGAGTGCATTCACTTTTATTACATGGGTTATATGTATAATTATGTTTTTGTTTTCATGCATGGCGTTTGGTCCATTTACTTCAGCAAATGCTACTTTCTTCATAATTCCCTCCTGGTAAATACTGTTGACAAACGATCAACACTGTAATACCATGGATAGGTGCGTTTTGGTCATTTTGACTAATTCTCGTACAATCTGCTAGTCTCTGTCATTGTTGTTTCTTTTCGAGGTGGTGCCGTGTTCCGACGAATGGGTTCTGGTGCGAGTTCTGATAGAGCAAACAAAGACATGGTTTTTGTGGTACGTACACCATCCCCGGATGCTGCCGAACGCGCACGCGCAGAAATAGATTCCGTTCGAAGCAGACGGAGCATTGACGGTGATGAAGGAGATCGTTTAACGCCATTGCCAAGAAGTATCAGTCAAAGACAGCCAGTAACTGCAGGAAGCCGAGTTAGTTTGAATGATACCAACAGCAGACGACATAACTTGGTAATACATCGGTCACGCGCTAAATCCCCCATCGACGTCCAAAATGTGCAGTTGAAAAACAGACGTGATTTAAACGGGAATGCTGTGTATGAATTTGACGAACACGAATCAGCCAGCCAAGAAAACAAAGTCAACATCTACGTCCCTTACATTAATGTTGAAAAGATTGATGTGGGCAATAAGTCTCCCAACCAAATAATCAAAGAGAGGAGGGAGAAGGCAGAGCAGCAGAGACTGAAAGAAATAGAAGAGAAGGAAAACAAGAAGAGTCTTCATATGAAAAAGATACAAAGGATAAAGATGCTTACATCACATTTGAAAGCGGTGTTCACTCAAATAAAGAGGAAATACACACATGTACAATTGCATCCAGATATTATTGAGGAACAAAATAAACGAGTGAACCGACTTCATGGATTTATAGGGATGCGGGTAAAGTTTTATTGTTTTTGTTTTTAGCTCACCTGAGCATGAAGCGCATTCGTATTTTGCTTTCATTTGATTTAAAAAATTTATACATATTTTAGTTCTGGTAGCATTAGTTACGGCTCTTCCCCAGTTGTAATGCAGCGTGTTACATGTACATAGAATACATATAGACGTATAGAAAATCTATGGTGTAATAAAGCGATGTCAATACGACCATAAAATTGGATCCATGTTGGTCTAGATACACTTAAGCACTCGATGCATGGTTGATTTCGGCCATTGGTTTTACAGGGTGTAGATGAATTTTTCCCTCGCGTTCTCTCGATTTCTTTGGCTTTTCTAAAGCAGTCATTATGGTTTGATTGAAAACGACATAGATACTTATTTTCTTGAATATTAGATCTACTTTATGTCATTTTAACTGCACGAGAAAAATAAATTAAAATTTTAAAATTTTAATACATGCAGAGTTTTTTAGACTTTGGGAAAAAGGGTTTGGTCAGTTGACATCCTGTCGAAATGAAACGTCATGGCTACACACCAGGTAGATTTTTATTTCATATATAGACTGATGTATTTTCATGAAAGTAAAATCACATCATTTAATTTCAGAACATTAAAAAAATATTGAAATAACATGAAATAAGGAAAATATTTAGATTTTTATTTTCATTTATGATCATATTTTATTTTACTTGAGGTCATAGGAAAAACGCTATTTTTGCCACTCGTGAAATATTATGCGATCTTACATAGATAAACAAACATCCTCTTTACCAGAGTCAGTAAGTACTTTAGAAAAATAACAGATAAACATGTGTAAAAACGCTTCTTCAAATTACAAATGATATATGTTTTATTATCCTAAGGTGTGACAGATTATTATTATTGACAGATGAATGGATGTATCGTCAATTGATATTCCGTCTGACGTAGAAATACTCCTGTATACATACGTGCATCCATATAACATGTTTTATTTTATGAAGACTTTATCATTCCATATTTCGTTTCTATAACATCATTGCAGATATTGTAATGTTTTAACGCCTTTTTGGTATTCATCTGCAGCATGTATATGATTTAATATATACATGTACATGTATTCACGGATAAATTATTTCACCATTTCAACAGATTAGACCAGGTTTGTGGCTCGCTTGAAATACGAAAATCCGGATATTGCCGAATTGAGTGACGAAATCAGTGCTACGAAACTTGCCGAAGAGGTCTCGGAACTTTTCGATGATGAATGGAGAGAATCGTTTGAGGCCACACAAAGATATCACAAAAAGAAAAACAATAGAGACTTAACTGACGATGACATTACACTTTGTCTGAATGAAATACTTAAGGTAATTCTGATTACATCATAAAGGTACAAGATAAATACGTTCATGATTTGTGCTGTTAACATGGTCATAACAAACGATGTGGCCAAACAGTTCCCCGTCGTCGGATAACCAATGTTTTCTGATTAAGCACTGCCACGAGAACCGCACAATTGCCGATTTCATTGGAATTTTGATAATGATTTTTTTTGTGCCTCTGTACCGTGTACTGGAACGGAATCTGGCATCACTTGATAACGGATGTCGTAACTTTGTACAAATACATGTATAAATTATGCTACTATTGTATTCTATGCCCGAAGCGATCAGTTTGATATTCCATTAACACATGGATTAACTAATCATTGTGAGAAGGCAACATTAACAAAGTAATAACGCAAAATATCAACAATGTTTTCATCTTTATAAATCTGCTCCAATATAAACTTCCGGTGTGTTTTTCGGTGATTCTGATTGAGTGACGTAATACAACTACGCATACAATTTCCCGCAATCTGACGTTGTCAGATTTCCTCGTCGTCCAATCATATCACTCGATTCCAAATCGGTCGAACAAAAACGGAAGTTGTTAGTGGAGTAGACTTATAAAGATGAACAAGCCGTTGACATTTCACGTTATTAATTCGTTAAAGTTTCCTTCTGACAATGATTCGTTATACCACGTGTTAATTGAATGCCAGACTGATCGAACCGTGCATGGTAGCATACATTTTCTCAAAAACCAACACAAAAGTGTTATTTTCATGCCCAAACTACTGAACTACTGGGTTATTTTATGAGATCTTATACTAGCATCTTGAAAATTGATTTCCGTGATACAATGTTGTTGTTTTTTTGTGTGTGCGTGTGTGTGTGTGTGTGTGTTAAAATTGACGTTTGATTGTCTATTTCAACAAACCAAACTGAGTGAGTAGGTAATGCAAATCGTCACAATTTTATTTCCATGGTTACAGGTCTGTTACACCCTTTGTCAACAGATTGTGGAGAGACAAATTCAGGTCATGTTCTTCAGCCTAAACCTCAGGCCAGAGGCCGACTTCTCAACCTGCACCCCAGGACTGCGACTACGGATAAAGCAATTGCAAATGGCCTCGTCTACATTTGGCAGGAAGCACCTGCTGCAAGTAATGAGCCCATATTCTTTTGAATGGATTTATGATTGAAAATAGACAGCAGTCACCACTGTAAATGTTATGGTTGCAATTTTTGCAGTTTCAAATTGGCCTGCATGTAACGCAAGGACGTCTTGACGACAAAATGACGCCTCAACATGTTAAATTTTCATTTGTCGTTCTTCTGCTCGTGTCAGAACGACAAATTCTTTATGTGTCGTGTTTGCGCGTTATTTTTTCACTCTTGTTTTTCTGAAGTTCTGTTGCCGCTCCAGCATGAAAAATACAAAATGCAAAAAAAGCAAGCAGGAAACACATCTACAATAAATATCCCCTTTTCTACTGTTTGAGATATGGTTCCAACCGTAGTTTTATAACTTGAACTGTAAATTCACAAGTGGCACTGTAGCTATTTTTCAAACAAGTGTTGCAGCGTATGCTATGTTTGTCCTGTCAGATGTGTGTCAGATGATCGTCTTTTAGGATCCAAATGATTCACCATATCTTTCTAACACAGTTAACATACATCCCTGTATATGATCATTTTCCAGGCATATATATGCACATGCGCCAATGCGTACAATTCGTAGAGGAAAACATACAAAATGACACAAGACATGTATGTATGTATGACATATGTGTAACGGTTTCAAAAGTTTCATAATTTTCAAAACAATTGTTAAGGGAGGTAATACCAAAATCAACACCTTCTCTGAGCAAGAAACTTATTTAATATAATTGAATATCTTCTAGGCACGTCCTTGTCGTCGGTTGATATACAGCATGCAAATATTTATACTTATTTTATCCAAAGCAACATTGATTCTCATTAAAATACTTCTTTATACATCAGCTGAAAGTGTTGTCTTTTTTTTTTCTAAAATAGACTATTTTCATTATTTTTTTCTTCAGATTATCAAGCTATCCATATCGCGCCTGGACACGGTCTCCCTGGTTATCTACCAGAGGGAGGTTTGCTATACAGCACCAGTGATGCATTACCTTGACCGATGCATTGATATCTGTTGGTATTTCCTGATTCACGACCCTCCTTTATTCCTGGACTTTACGGAAAGCTCCGATCATTCCGAATATAGGGTATATTCGCAGACTGGTTCCAGGATTGACTTCTTAATTTGGCCCATAACACGGCTATATGACGGGGGACCAGCACTGGCTAAGGGCGTCGCACAGTTTACAAATATTTACGATTTTGACAATACTAAACTTTATTATAGACCAGACCAAAGAAGAGGAAAAACACCCAATAAAAGTTCTAGAAGGAGTACGCCTAGCAGCAATTATAGATGATAATGTTTTCAAAATTAAATCATTTTGCTAATTGCATTTTTTGCCAAATGATCAAATGATATGCAAATATATACTGAATTATTTGTACAGGATGTATCTGCTTAAGTTGAGATAATTAAAATGACGAAAGTTCTGAAACAATATATGTCAGTCCGCATTTTTAACGAAGACATGGTAGCTGCAGCTGCATGTATTTGTCATTGAGTTTGAAGGACACTAGAATAGAGAGATGACTTATCTCCAATGTGGCGCTCAATACTTTACACATAAAACGATGGTTGGATGGATGTAACCTTGGTGACAAATAACCCAAATATCTAAGCAACCTGGTGACGTAATATTGTATACCAGTTATGTTATTGCACATGAAACGGATACAATTCTCTCATGTCTTCCATATATAAAGGTTATTTATTCTTTCATGTGAGTTTGTCTATTTTATACATAGAATCCTCTATCCCACCCACCCTTCCCACAATGTATCTGGTATTAATGCACTGACTGATTAGCTATATGCAATATATTACCAGGTCAGTACGCACACAATACCAGCCCTAAAGTAGAAGGTGAAGGCACGCCATGGTGTCCACACAGTATGATGTCTAGTTGTTAATTATACAATCGGTGTCACTTAAATTGCCACTCATTATAAAGTCATTACCTTTCTTTGGCATTTGATATGGTTGCTTTTCTTTGGAAAGGGTCTTCATGTGTATACGTACATACACTGCTGACGTCATGTTCCAGAAAATACGAGGCCCATACTAATTGTAAGTTCGTCATGGGGTTAACGTTCGTGAATACGACTATTTGCGAACCAGTGGAAATAAATATATAGGGTATATGTTTTAATATGTGTCTCTCATTTTACGATAAGTATACGTTCATATTTAAATATCAATTTCATTATACATTTCTAATGAAAAGGGGAACAATTCTTGAAATTTATAAAGACTAAAAGAAGAAACGTTTTGTTCGACTAAAAGTTGTTTAAGTTAAATGTTGTTCAAATGATTTTTTTTTTTTTTTTAAAATCACAAAAATGACGTCACTTTTCGCGGTCGCGGCGAGAGTATATTTCCTTCATATGCTTATTCAGGTGGCGCATCTCTTAGGTTTAGGTCTGCCTAAAAACATCTCCAACCCTGCTTACTGTGCCCATCTCTTGGGTTTATGTCTGCCTAAACACATCTCCAACCCTGCTTACTGTGCCCATCTCTTGGGTTTAGGTCTGCCTAAACACATCTCCAACCCTGCTTACTGTGCCCATCTCTTGGGTTTAGGTCTGCCTAAACACATCTCCAACCCTGCTTACTGTGCCCATCTCTTGGGTTTAGGTCTGCCTAAACACATCTCCAACCTTGCTTACTATGCCCATGTCTTGGGTTTAGGTCTGCCTAAACACATCTCCAACCCTGCTTACTGTGCCCAATCTTCTTCAGGACCGTCTCTACTTTGTGTGACGTCTCTCAGGTCTGACGTCCTGTTCTCTAACTCCTGCCTACACAACAGACGATGACCGAGGACTCGTTTGAAACCGATCTGGAAGAATGGCGACAAATCGCCTACCAGCTTCAGATGGAGGACGACTCGGAGGAAACTCGCCGGGAGCTCACTTCCGCTCTTCTGGACATGAATAAATTTCTGCAACAGAAACAAAACGAGGTAAGATATTATGTGTTCTAACGCCAAAGCGTTGATTTGGGGCATTCAGCAGTCGTATTTACTCGGCTATCTCCGTCCCAATTCGGTAAATTTCGAAGATGGCCGAGGTTCTGAAATATCTGAAATATCATCAGTGATTCTCCTACAAATTTGTTATATTTCTCATATTTCACCCGAGCTCTATCATACGATGGGATATGAATGCGTAGGTTTACTTTATTACGCTTTTGTACGATTTACTGTTCTTGTTCCTACACGACGTGCACCGATAGAACGGAAAAATAAGAAAAAGTTTCGATGATGTGTTGTTACTCTTCATTAACTATAATATATTAATACATTAACATGAAGTAATTGTGAACAAAACTGCGTTAACGTGTACATTGGTGTTTACTTTATCAGCCATAAAAGTTCACCGTTTTATAAAGTACAGAATGGAAAATAATACACGCCGCATTCCTTCCATATTTTGTTGATTGTGTTAGACTATATGCATAATTGCTATTTGGAAATACTTTTCAACACACTATCGCTGGTCATCTATATATTGAAATATTGAAAACAATAAATGACTAATAGAGTGACTTCCTTTTCTCAAAAAACGTTGTTATACAAATTAGACGTTGATCCTTTTTTTTCTCCTAGCACGAGAACCGCTTCAAACAGCAGATTGCGGCTGAAAAGGAAGAAATCAGACTCTTGAAAGATAGGTATAGTTATTTGCATGACTGTTCATTAAACATTGGAGTATATGTTGATTGAAATACATATACTTAACCAAACGAAAATAACCATTCCTATAAAAAGTATTTTATTTTTAGCACGAAAATGGTTGGGTCAGATATATTATTTTATGGCAATGAAACTGTTACATTTATATAAAGTTCAAACTGTCCATAACGACGCCTGTTCATAACGACATCCTGTATAATCCAACACTTTTTGTTGGTCCCAATTTTAAAAGTATGTTCTATAATGACCTGCCATATCCGACAACCTGTCTTATCCGACATTGTCAGTTGGTCCCAGTGGGTGTCGGATAAGACAGGTTTTACTGGAAATTTTCAGATTTTCGATAACTAGGTCATTTATTTAAAATGTTGATTCACTTCATAGACCAAGGGGGTCAAAATCATAATTCAAGATGAACAAGTCATATAATTTTAAACTTGAAATGCATTTCTGTAATTTGAGTTTCAGTCAGTGAATATAAATGCTTATATGATAATAAATGTTATTAGTCTTTTTTAGAATAAATATCTAAATTGACGGATTTTTACAGAATTAGCCATATAGAGGCTAAAGATGGCTACAAGTCACGTGATATCAATCATGGTGATTTTGTAAGCGTTTGGAAGAATCTGAAGATTGAGGAATGGCGGGAAGCATTTGATGCACTGAACACAGATGAAAGGGCCGATTTGAAAGTGTCGATCATCCTCAACAAATTGATTGAAATTCTGAAGGTAGGTTTTAAGAAGCAAAGGCCTAGTTCTGCACTGTTGGAGCAACACATACATGTGCAATCCTTTTCCCTGTGTTTCTTATCAGGCTTTCCTGTATTCATTTTTTTTATCTAATTAAATTTCATTTACATTTTATTAGTCCTCCACCGGTGTTTACTTCGGAGGAGACTATAGGGTTGCCCTCCACCTGTCTGTCCGTCTGCCTGACTGTCCGTCTGTCCGTCCGGAAATCTGGATCCCGCAATAACGTAAAAACCGTTTAAGATAAAATTATGAAACTTGGTATATGAATAGATGGAAGTATGGAGATTCTGCACACTTTGCTTTGTTTCTCGGACCAAAATTCTGGTTGCTATGGTAACGGAAAAAATATGCACCTCACCGAAAGGGGACTCATGTGTTGCTGCAACACCAGTTACATGTTTTACTTAACATTTCTTATTAAAGTCATTTTTAACTCCTGCTATTTACATACACTAATACTAGATGCTTGAAATATGAGCTCTGCTAAATATTTCAATATAGTTACATACCAGTTTTAAGCACTCCGCCTCTGTTAATATTCTTAGATTGCCGTTTTATTCTACATTTGAACTTCAATCATTGCAACTACCTAGAGAAGGCAGACACGTTCCCTGTACTGGCCACTTAAGCAGGGCTAGAATTTAAATTCTTTTTTGCAACTTGTATTTGTTTGCCAGTGGACATAATTTCAACTAGTTATTTTTTTTATTTTTTTTTTATTATTATTTTTTTATTTTATTTTTTTGCTAGTGTTGAATTCGACCCTGTTGTCTGTATATGATACCAATGATGAGTTATCTCTATGGATATGTTATCTCTTCCACTAACATGTCCAGCTGGAGTAATGCAAGTCATAGAAAAATATACTGCGAAAAAAATGCATGCAATTACTATGATTATTTGTCTTTGTTTGCTTAGGGTGACATCCCATTGACAGTATTTCTGTCAATTTGGGACTCTTGTCTACATGAGGTGTGGTATGACACCAGTCGTCATATTATCCTGACTCTTCTGTTTAACTTTAGATAAGTTTCAGAAAGTGTGAAGAGCACTCCAACAGGTGCCTGGAAGATCTCTACTTTTCTGCAGTATACCCTGGAGAGGCGAGGTCAGAATACAGCAAATATAAGCTTCCTAAAGAGCCGGATCAAGTAAATATCCATATTCAATTATTAAATCAGCATCTAAGGACACTTTACTGTTGCTTTCATTTCCTCTGGCTCAGATTCTGATGTCATGTAAACCTTTAAAAACAATAAAGAAATGAACATATTGTAATATATTGCAAGATGCTTAATTTTAGCGGAGCGACTAAAAATCTGTCAAAAATGTGAGAATGATTATAACAAATTGATGCTTCTCATCATAAGGCTGTGTAATATGAATGTTGTTAAAATATGATGTTATGTGTTTCGATGTAGAGAATGATTCATTCAGTTAAACATGTAAAAGGAATATTTCCTAATAATGATAAATCATTTTGTATAAAACGATTCTTTTTTATTTTGCAAAATAAAATTACATAGGTTTGGGATTAGGTATATTATAATGTAATATAATTAATTTTAATAACAATTTATATGGTATGGAAAGAAAAAAAAAGCCCAATAAGATTAAAAGTATACACAGACAATTTTAAGACATCATAGATTTGGGTAAATTTATGATGATATGGATTAAGATTTTCCATGTAGTCTATTATTTTCAAAGCTTTTTTATCATGAAATATCTATTTTTTTGGGAGACAGATTGGAAAAGAAATTGTTTATAATTATCTAATATATACATTCCATGATGAATCTGTTAATTTTTATTCATGTACACGTCATTCTGATTAATTTTGAGTCGTGTGTTATTACAGGACCTTCTGGAAGCGTGTAGACTTTGTCGGAAAAAATCTGCTGCTTTCTGCATTGACTCAATTAAGAAGGTAAGTAAATAAACACCATTTTCAATCCCTTCAAACACTTTTTATACTGAACATTGATTAAAATTATGGAGAAGTCCGGAGGGCGGAATGGTTAACTCACAGACTTTTCATCAGTGCAACCCGGGCTTGCTCCCTGGTCGGTCAAACTCAACACAGTGATCTCCCTTGCAAGCAAAAAACAACTGTAAGGGGAGGTAACTGCTGCGGCTGAGTTTGCTGGTCGGTTTGACGTTGTAAAAGTATGTATGTGTAGGTTACCAGTTACCTCCGATATACTGATTCCCTTATGAAACTTTACGGCATCGTCATTGCTAACGATAATATCACTATCCAATACTTGTAAAATAAAGCTAATACGCGTAATATAATGTGTGAAATATTGGGGCACGATTGAAGCTGGAAATACAGTAGCCGATCTACCGCAATAGTATGAAATTCAAGGGACTGATATATGATATACTCAGTAGTAACCGAAAGTGTACATTTAGTGTTTTATTCATTTACATGTGTTATTTCTTTCAGAAATGTGTTCAGGATTTCAACATCCAGTATAATACCAAAACTTCGAAGTAAAAAGAGTGCGCATAATATTGGTTGCGCAATATCTTATATCAGTTATATCATTTCAGACAGGAAAATTACATTTAAATCAAGACAGCCTGGGTGCACTTTTGGTTCTGAAAATGATTATATTTTGTTATTTACTTACAGACAGTCAGTGAAGACATTCTGAAAGACGGTAAAACTTCTCCGCTCTTTGACTCAAAAAGTCAAAGGGTTAAGACTGCATTGAGAGAGTTCCTTCAGAAGTGTATTGAGTTTTCTTGGATTGCAAAGGTGCAAGAATCTCCGGTTGCCATAGTAATAGATCCAAAACGAGAGGATTGCCAGAAGATATTGTCTCAATTCAGACATTATAATGATGTACCCACCAAATTCACCGTGGAATGGCCAGCGCTGG
>CM037784.1:748662-798662 GCA_021229015.1 Solen grandis | reverse complement strand
TACTATTTAAAGGGTTAAACAATTTGATTTGAAAAATTAACATTTTTGGTTACAATTTTTTGTGACTTTCAAACGTGATTCTCTTTAAAAGAACAACTGTATCAATACAATTTTTTTTACATTCTGATGTAAATGTCTTCATTTGATAGAAAAATTTTCACTAATAACATCGTCTAAAATTTAAATAAGAAAAAAGGCAAATGCACAAGTGATGTGCATTTGTCAAAAACCAACGGGGTGGGAAGCCCGGGTTTACAAGGATTCAATACCGGGTCAAAAACCAAAAACCAACAAGGGTGTACTGGGTCTGTCAGTCCGAACCTGTTTGCAAAAAATCACAACACTGACAACATTCCATTTCTGTGCCCAAATACCCATAATCATCAGCCAAACACATGGAACTGAAGCCCCATGAAAAAATCAACTCATGCAAAGACACGCAAGAACCACCCCGATTCCGCAATATATAAGAAGTCATATCCAGTCTGAGAGACAGAGAATGGGACAAATCAAAACAAGTCTGCAAAGGATTCCCAAACCTTCCCCTCCCCAAGTCACTCTATACAAAAGGGGTGCTTTGAGACCGGGGATCCCAAAGCCGGAGTGACAAGTTTTGGGATGGAAAATGGACGAAACGCACACGGGTGACAGTTCCTCTGGTTGATGAGGCAAGAATGACAACGGGAGCTGATTTTTGCTACGAACAAATCTCCAGCATCGGGCACAGAACCCAACCATATATGGAGACGGAACATTTTATTGTCCCAGACATATTCAGCCAGGTCTACACACTCCAGGGATATTTTATGGACACATGTACCGTTAGTGTTGCCCTTCTCCCGGAAAAATAAAGGTTTTTACGCAGACTTTTTTCAACACTTCAACAGAAATGCAGGGAAATAGGAATGGAACTGGGACCAACACCCCCCTTAGACTTTGGGGCAGAAACCAAGCAGGCACTCGCAGATTTTTTCCAAATGTGAATGTGAAAGGGTGTTTTTTTCTTTACACCATGTGTTTGGCGGAAGATACAGAAGCTGGCTTTGTTGGGCGTATTCTGAGAAGAGGACTTTAAGAAACTAGGAAGAAAAGCGCATCTGCCCTATCCCCATACAACATTTGAAGATTTGGTTTTTCGCACTGACGGGTCTGAAAATGCAGAGATTCCATGGATGTTTCAAGGTTCACAGACTATGTCACTGAACATTGGGTTTTAGGGGAAAAAGGACAACTGGAACCCTTTCGAGACAGAAGGGGCAAAAACAATAAGAAAAATTTAATTGCACTGAATATTCCATCCTTTTAGGTAAAGACTATATTCACTCATCCAGACATCTTTTGTTTTCCAATTAACATGTTTCCCCAAACCGTCCCACCTTAAATTTTTACTGTTTTAATAAAAGGGGACAGTTGGGAAGACACCTCGGGCTCTTGCATGGTGCCCCAAATGGAGGGGCCCCT
Organism: Solen grandis; assembly: GCA_021229015.1. Lineage (NCBI taxonomy): Eukaryota > Metazoa > Mollusca > Bivalvia > Adapedonta > Solenidae > Solen > Solen grandis. Next base: position 797,201 of record CM037784.1, on the reverse strand, counting down.
GAATACCCCCAAAGGGGTTTTTAAGATTCCAAACGGTCCACCGTCATCCATGCCTTTTTCTGTTTCTTACTAAAATTGTAGCTATAAAAAAGGCCATTGATATGAAAAAACCAAAATGTTTCAAGGATTTAAGACCCCAAACGTGACCATTCTGCTTAGTAATTTGTTGATTTTAAGAATCAAATTATTCCTTTAAAAACAGGTTTAAAATTTTTCCTGTCTGTGAAGAGTAAAGGTATTCTACTAATGGGGCCTGTTTTATTCTAAAACAGGTAGATTCGAGTTCTCTTCAAGCCGTTTGTTGAAGTTGCACCAAAGAAGACATTTAAAAAAGTTTCCTGGCTATTGCACAGTACAAGGTATTTCTGGCTTTCTTCCCTCTCCTAGATTACTTTTTCAAAGTCTTAACCTGTTTAAATTACCCTGTCTAACAAAAGGACAATTTTTGTATTGGATTATGCTTTTTGGACTTTTTCCATATTCAAAATTTTTTTAAAAATTTTTTTATTCGCTGAAATGTTTTTCTGAAAATTCTATGATTTCCCCCTTGGGGATATTGTTTAAATTTTTTTTCTTTGGGACTTGAATCTGACCAAAAGGGGTTTTTCCATGGGGGGGGAAAATTTCCTGCTTTTGTTTCCATATCAGCAAAATGGGTTAGGGGGGGGGTTTTCCCAACCCCATAAATGGGAATCCTTACAAATTTGACCATAGTTTTTTATTTCTTTAAATTTTCCTTTTTGGGGTTTAAGGGGCATTCAATGGTAAGGCTTGCCTTTTTTTTGGAAAACCCCACAGTTATGTAGTGCTTGTAATAAAAAAAAGGGGAAAACAGTACACAGTGTAATTTTTTTTGGGGAAATTTGCCCTGTTTTGCTTTTTTTAAATAAGCCATTTTAACACATTTTTGGGAAAAAACCCAAAAAATGTCAACAATTTGTACTTTTTAAAAGTTGCTCCATATTTTTTTCCCCAAACTATCCCGTTTTTTTTTTTCAGCGATTAGATCAGTTTTTTTTAAAAAATTTGTTTTAAAAAATTTTTTCCACGTCGTTCAATCGATTGCTTTTTTTCAAATTCTAAAACCTCCCAAAAAAAAATTTTATGCCCCCCAAAACCGGATGGGGGGAAGGGGGGGCAGACTTATGAAGATGAAAAAATTTTGTTGTTTTTAAATTTCGCGTTATTATTTTTTGGGTTTGGGCTTTTTGCAATGTTTTGTTAAGCATGTTTTTAGGGGAAAATATCAAATTGATCAAACCGGCACAGAATAGGGGGGGTTAGCATGCATTTTACAAAGTTCCCCCCTTTTCAAAAAAAAGTAAATGTCAGAATCCTTTTTTTCCCAATTTTTTAAAAAAAAAAACAGTATCAAAAAAAAAAATTTAGTACAAAAAATTTTTAATTTTTTGGGGAAGTATAGACTAAAAAAAAATTTCCCCCAATTTCCCCCCCGTTTTTGTCCCCAGTGGCACTTTTAATTTTTTTTAAATTTTTAAAATTAACTACACCCCCTTTTTAAAATTTACTTCGCTTTGCAGTTTTTTCCCCCCATATAGTATGCCCAGCAAATTACAGGGGGGGGAAAGGGGCCCCCGAATAAAAGGGGGGGCCCCTTTCCAAGAAAAAACCCAACCCCAAACCGCAAGCCGGGGGGGAAAAGGCCCCTTCCTCACATGAAAACCCAAAGGGGGACCTGTCGGGAGGGGGAAACCCAGGGGGTGGGGGGCTGAGTGATTGTTAAAGTCAGCAAAATTTACCCTCTCTGCCACGGGGGCCCCCTTTTTTAAAATTATTATTTTTCTTTTTTTTTTTTTTTTGAAAACAAACATAAAATAAAAGTTATCACATGCTTCCGCAAAACTTTTAAAAAAACCCCCCCGAATCCAACGCTTTTTTTATTTTTAAATTTTATACAAAAGGGGGAAAACTACATGTTTTAAATGGTTTTCATGAGGGGAAAGCCCAGAAAAAAAAATTTTTTTAAAATGAGTCATTGCAAATGAAAACTAAAAAATGAATATAGTTTTCCCCCCGAAAAAAAATTTCCCCGCATTTGCCTGAAATTTTTACACTCTTAAAAATTTTTGGGAAAAAAATCCATTAACAAGGCCAAAAATAAAAAATTTTTTTTGGGGATAAAACTTTTTTTAAGTAAAAAAAAATTTTTAAAAACGAAGAAAATTTCAACTAGCATGTAATAAAATCATACAGATCCCCAAAAATTATTAATTTATACATAAAACACACGGGGAAGGGGAGACCAAGGGGAAAAATTTTTTTTTTAATAGTAATTCTGAGTCAAAAATTTTTGCGTTTTTTGATAGAAAAATGTCATGGAAAATTTTTTTTAAAAATTTTTTTTTTTTTTGTAAAAGGGGGGTGTTCCTAAAAACCAAAAAATTTTATGGAATAGCTAAAAAGGGGGTTTCCCCCACGAAATACTAAAAAAAAAGGGGGTACAAAAGGGGAAAAACAAAATAAAAAACAAAGTTTTTTAAAAAAAAGGTTTTTTTTTTTTTTGATCAAATACCCGGGAAAATTTCAATACGATTTTTTTTTAAAGTTAACTGACTTTAAAAGCAATATTTTATTTTTTTTTTCCCTTTTTTTAAAAACTAAGATATTTTTCAATGCCTAAAAAGTTTAGATTTTTGTGCATTTTTCCAAATTTAATAAAAAAATACGGGGAAAACTATTCCCCAAAGGGGCTCTAACACAAAAATTTTCATAAAACGGGGAGGGGGGTTTCCCAAATTTTAAAAACCCCCCCTTTTCCCCAAAGAGAATCCCCTAAAAAGCCCCATGCGAACAGCAAAAAACCAATCAACTGCAGTAACTTGCAGGTTGATCAGGTTTTATGCTTTTCCCAAAGCTCCTCAGTGGTCTGGAAATGAGGATTTTTTTAAATTTGGAAAGGGGTTTTAAAGGGGGTTTTTGAGAAAATTTAAAAGGTTTTTAAAGGGTACCTCTGAGTGCGTCAAAATGAGTCTTATGGGGGAAAAGGGGTTTTTAAATATGCCTTATATTTTTTTAAAAAGGGGCTATAAGAAACCTACCAGTTTTTTTATAGGGTAAAATTTTTCAATCCCAATCTCAAACAAAAAAAGGGGCTACGGGCCCAAATTTAAAAAAGGAAAAAATTTTTAAAACCAATCATTTTTTTAAAAAATAAAAATAAAATGAAAATTATTTTTTTTAACAATTTGTTTTTTAAATATTTTTAAAAATAAAAAAATGTGGGGACTTTTAACTATCTAGGGCACGTAAATTTTCTTTTGCAATGCTTTTAAATTTTCTTGAAAAAAAAAATTTTTGGGAAATACAGGGAGCTCATAGAAAGGGGGTAAAATTGTTTAAAAGAAATTGCTTTTTTTTTAAAACCCCTTTCCCTATAGGGGAACCATAAAAGACTATGGAACAGCAAAAAACCCTTTTACACCTGAGAAAAACTCGCAGGCTGATGGGGTTTTACCCCGTTCGGGGCCCTCATTGGTCGGAATGAAATTTTTTTTAATTAAATTTGGTAAGGTTTAACTTGGTTTTTGCAGATGCTTTATGTGAACCTTTTGGGGGGTTTTCAAAAGATCTATATGGGGAAAGGGGGTTAAATCCCCACATTTTTCATGGACAATTATGCATTTCATTCTTTAAAAATAAAAAGTTTTAATTTATGCAAAAAGGGTAAACAAGTCTTTGTTCCTTCAAAATTTTACCTTTGTTAGTTTTGGTTAACTTAATTAGATTTTGAAACATGTATCCTTTCTTTTTCATACCCTCCTGCTTTTTTTAAATGTATGGGGGAAGGACCCCTAAATGGCATTAACTTACTTATTTTAACCATCTTTTTAAAAACCAACTGGTTAACAGTTCTTACATCTTAAAATAACCCATCTTGACAGTTCCTGGGTTAGCCCAAACTTTAAAACCGGAAAATCATAAATCCTTTTTGCTTCCAAAAAGGGGGAACTTTAAGGCCTTCAGTTCCACTGGGGGGGTTAATTACCAAAGACCACGGGCCCCCCAAGCAGCATTTTTTTTTAAATGGGAAAGAAAATTGAAAATACCTTTTTTAAAATAAACACCCCAACTAATAATTTTTGATTTCCCCATTTCCAAAAAAATTTAAAACCCCCCAGTTTTTTACATTTTCCTAAAAGGGGAAAAAACGCTTCCCGTCAATCACCCAACAAAGATTTAAAAGGGGGGGTAAAAATTTTTCGTCTTTTCTTAAATTTTTGTAACCTCCTGAAAAAAATTTGTAAAACCTTTTAAAACTGGAGGTAGGAGCCAATTGGGGATAAAACCCCCCCAAAGGGGGAAAAACGGGAAACTGGTCAATGTTTTTTTTGTCGGAACATCAACTTCCTTTTTTAAAAAAAACCAAAAAGTAGTTTTAAAATTTTATTTTTAGCCTGGATGGCGAATTTTTTGTGATGCCGACTGTTCGAAACTTTTCAGCTATAAAACTTTTAATTTTTCCCTGTTTTTCCCTGTATTTTTAAAACCCCTCAATTGGACACATGAACATTAAAATTTTCTGCTTTAAGAAAATTTTTTTTTTTCGGGGAAAACTTTAATTTATTTGGGAACCATATTGAATTAAAAATAATACTTGGGAGTAAAATAGGAAATTTAAAAAATTTTATGTACATCTATAAAAAAGAATATAAAAAAAATTTTTTCATTGTAAAAAAATTTTTAAAAAAATTTCATGAAAACTTTTTTTTTTTTTCCCCAATTTTTCAAAAAAAAAAAAAACAATTATCTGAATAGAAAAAATTTTCATTACACCAATTAGGGAGAAAAAATATTTAAATTTTTTAAATGACTTTTGGAAAACTGCAATTGTAAATAATAACCCCAAATTTTTTAATTTTGGTCTTTAATTGATGGGGTTAAAATCAAATTTGGGTAAAAAGAAAATTTTTAATACTTTTTAAAATTTTTACAAATTCAAAATTTTTAAAAATTAAATTTTTGAGCTTTTTTTCTTTTAAAAATTTTCTTCAAGGAAGGAAAATTTTCCCCTGAAAAAATAAATAAAAATTAATTAATTTCGGGGTTAAAATTCAAAAAAAATCACTAATTTTCCTTAATTGCACTTAAAATTTTTAGATAAAAAAAAAAAAAAAAAAAAAAAAAAGAAAATAAAAGAAGTTTTTTTTTTCCCCTTCCCTCACAGGGTTAAAATTTGGGCCCGGGGGACAATTTAGGCAGGAATTTTACACCCTTGAAGAAAAAAAATCTTGTTACTGATTAAAAATTTTTTTAAAATATGATATAAAAAATCAAAAAAAGTTCCGGGGTTTTTTTTAAAAAGGAGGGCCTTCATATTTTTTTCCAGAATTTTTTTAAATTGTTTATGAAATTAGCCTTTGGGAAAAATAGAGATCACTGGTACTCATCCTGGAAAATTTTTATACATTATTTTTTTTTTTCCCCTTTTTTAAATTTAATTTTTGTTTAATTCCCCTGTCGGTTTAAAAAGTTAAAAAATTTTGGTTTTAAAAAAAACAAAGAATGTTCTTTTTTTCCCCGGGCCCCGAAAAAGGGTTCATTGGCCTGGTGAGCAAGTGAGGGGCTGAATTTTACCCCATTGAATAAATAAATCTTGTTACTAAAGTAAAAGTTTTTCAAATATGATTTAAAAAAATCAGAAAATATTCCATTTTTTTTTTTTTAAAAAAGGGGGGGGGCTTATAAAAAAAGTTTTGACCCAAAATGATCTTTTTCAAAGGGCATACAAAAAGTCAATTAAAAATTTTCCCAAAATTTATTCAAATATAAATATTGAATGGGGGCAAAAAATTAAAAGTTAAAAAGAAAAAAAATGATACAGACATGATTTTTTTTATTTTGTGCAGTAAATTTATAAATTAAATTTAAAAAACAAATTGGGGAAATTTTTTTCTTATTAAAAGTTTTGAAACACTTTCCCCCCAAATGGGGGGGCCTTTTTTTATATTAATTCCAAATGACTTACTTAAATTTTGGAACTCAATATTTTAGAAGATTATAATCACTTTTTTTTTTTCAATGGGGGATTTTGGGGCCTTGTTTTTAAACTTTTTTGCCCCTGCTCTTTGTGTTCCTATAAGTCTAATTTTTGGGGTCTTTCTAGTCAATCCTGTTTTTGACCGGGGGGTTTCAACTCGTAGAATAAAAATTTTTTAAAAAATATAAATTTTTCCCTTTTTTTGGATATGGCCTAGCAGCGAATTTGAAATTTTTTGAGAAAAAAATGTTTGCTCCCAAAAAAGTTTCTAATATGGTTTTTACCACTTCTTTTAAAAAACCTAACCTCACTATCTGGTCGGGGCCGCAGGTCTCTTCATATATTTTTCCAAAAATTGTTAAATTAGTTTATTATTCCCCATTTAGTAAAAAATAGGAATAGGGATACTCTCCTGTATATATTTTTTCATTATTTCTTTTGTTTTTGTATTTGGGGTTTCCCCCTTTAATTTCAATGTCTGGATTTAAAGGGGGAATATATTGGTTTGAAGTTTATCTTAAAAATTTAAAAGTTATTTTTGGAAACGTATTCTATTTATGAATCATTTTAGGTTTGTTTTTTTTTTTTTTTTTTTTTTTTTTTGAAAAATAAAATTTCCCCAAAGAGAGAACAAGGGGGTTGCATTTTTTTTCCCCCTTGAAATCCCCGGAAAACATGGTTAAACTATAAATTTTCTAAAATTTAAAAAAGGAAAAACAAAAGTCTTTTTAAAATATACCCAAACCCCCCCTTTTTTAAAAAAAACGAAGTTGTCAGACACTTTATAACATTATGTACAGTACAGAAACGACCTGGGGGGTTTTTTTCCCGTGACGTATATATTTACCCCTTTAATCTGAGACAGAAAACACCGAAAGCCTGGAAACCTAAGGCCAAATTTTGTGTTTGCAATAAATTTAAAAAAAAAATGGGAAAACCTTCAAAACCTACTGCATAAGTGCCCGGGTTTTTGTGATAAAAAAAACATGTAAAAAAAAGCTATAGTTGATTTTTTTACTAATAAAAAATAAACAAAAATTAATGAAAAATTACCTCGACGCGCGGGAAAAAACTACGCATTTTTTTATCCGGCAAAAAACTCCCAATCTCACCAAAAAGGCCGCACTTTCACTTAGTTTCCAGTGAAATTCTTCTCCTTTAAAAAAGGGCAAAAGACGGGGGGCCGAACAAATTAAAAACATCTACCATTAATTCATAAGTTATTTTTTGAAAATTTTTTTCCCCCAAAAAATTTTTTTCCAAACTTTTTTTAGAAAAAATGTAAATATGGTAATGATTTATTGAAGGGGAAACCCCAAAAAACATGTAGACAAAAATTATTTTTAATTTTTTTATAAATTTTGGGGAAGAATTAAAATTTTTATTGGTTTAAAGGGAAAATCTGACGTAGTAAAAGGGGGACAGAAAGTCGGCAACATGCCTAAATAAAAATTTTAGCTTTTTTTGGGGTAAAAAAAGGGGGTCATTTAAAAACCCCGTTTGAAAAACGGGGGGGGAAAAGGTTTTCATTTTTTTTAAAAGACATTTTTTTTTTTTATTTGTTTTTTCTAAAAAAGATCATAAAATTCACGTTTTGCAAAACCAAATACCCCCCGGGGAAAAAGATGCGTCCCAAAATATTTGTAATCGAACCTCCCTACTAAAAACAGAACGATAAGATCCTTTTTTTTTTTCAAATTGAAAAAAGGGGCCCAAAATGAGAACCGTGAAAATTTTGCGACAAATTATCTTTTACTGAAATTAATTTCAAAAAAAATTAATGATATTCCTTGTAAAAAAAACTTTTGGCCAAAAGATTGAAACTTCAAGAAAAAAAATCCGTTTTATGATGACTGGTTCATGGGATTTTCCCCCATTTAAAAGATAACAGAGAAAAGAAAAAATTTTTCCAAATATCCAAGGAAAAATCCCAGTGTAATCAATATAATTAAATTAAAAAATTTTTGTTTTTTATTGATGATTATTTTTCCCAAAATTTTTGTTGTCTGTTGAAGGCTTACGGGGAAGGGGTTTTAATTTTTTTACAGAGATATAGCTTTTGCAAAAAATTTAGAATGATTATTTTTGGGGGAAAAAACAAAAATCTTTTAAAAACCCCTGAAAGAAAAAATTATATGGTCCATGAAGTGAGTTTAATACTTCGGGTGAATGTATTAATCAAAAAAAATTTTTTTTCAAAATTTGGGTTAAATATTTTTTTTCCCCATATTTTTGAGGGGAAAAAAATAAGATAGAAAAGTATTCTAAAAGTCAGGGTCTCCCCCATTTTTTTTATTAAAAAAGGGTTTTTATATTTCCCAACGGGAATTAAACACAATATCAAAATTGTTTTTAATTTTTTTTCAGTTGCATGAAAATTTTCAAGATGAACTATTTGTTTAAGGTAAAAATTGAGTATGGAGCTACTTTTTTTTTCCATCAGCAGTTGTGGTCAACCTTCTAATACTGCTCTCCAAAAGGCAATGTTTGCATAAATTTTGTTTGTTCCATTCCTCTTCAAAACAGATCAACTGTAGTCCAAATTTGACAAGAAATGCTTGGACTTTGTGAACCCCTTGCCACACAGATTTTTACAATATGAAGAAGTACCATCATTTTGACAAACTGCACCCTTCCGTGCCCAGGTAAAATTTTCTTTTATCATTTTCATCCATTTACCGGGTACATACATAAGTTTGTTACAGCGTTTGACACTAACATTTTAGCCAGGTATCTGGACGGAATACCTGCTTTGAAATTCAGGAGTCCCTTCTGAAAATTGGGAGTTCCTGTCACATTACTCAGATATAGGATGGCTTTCTTTGCACAACCATTAAAGAGGGTTACTAATAACATTTTATGAAGATTACATTGTGTTACAGCAAATGTGGCTGTTCAGTTTACTTTTTATTAAAGTAAGTGTCATGACGGAACCCCTGGCATGTCAATTCAGGAGTCCCTTCCCAATTTTTGGTGTCCTTGGGATCCAGGGACACTGCAGTGTCAACTGCTTATTTTATCAGGGTTTCAAAGTTGAAAAGCAGGTGTGCTACCCACTAGGCCATGTTATTTGGACATCCTTATTTATGTGGATTACTATAAGGTAACAGAATGATCTGTTTTAAAAACACATGAAGGTCATGACCCCTAATAGTGAGTCTGTAACCAGAATTAAAGGGATTTTGAGTGTTTAGTATTTTATGTCGCTTCAGGATGAGAAGGACAACATGGAGGGCATGGACTTTGCTGTGTACCAACACATCGTAAAGGGGGGTTTGTCATGACAAACAGAGCCAAGGAGGGAGAAAAAACGCCAAAGATCACGGTATTAAAAAACAGTAATTTTGTTTTCATGTAGCAAAGTATTTGTTACACAGTTGTTGCTACAATAAAAATGACTTCATGCAATGTTTCTTCATTAAATACCTCCTTAAGTGTCCTTGTCTAGTGGTAAAATGTTAAACTCTAAAATGGGGAAGCAAAGCATGGTGGGGTGTGGACAAAACCAAGACTTTCCCAGCGGGTAAGTACTTATCAAAAAAAGAAAGAAATTAATGTGCATCTTCAAATTTTGCTGAAACTACTTGTGGAAGCTTGTTATAGGAATTATACATCACAGTCAGTGTGTGTGAGTGCGTAAGAGCATTTCATTGCCTGGATTTATTTGTCCTGACTGTAACTAAGACAAAGATCAAAGGATTCTCAATGATTTCGCATGAAGGTTTGCATAAATGAGATTGTTTTGCTAGGGAGGCCCTACCCAGTGAAAGTCACACTTAGAGATAAAAGGTCATGGTCCTTGGTTTGTTTGTCATGGATCAAAGGATTATCAATTAATTTTGGCAATAAAATTGACTCAGACTTCATTGAGACAATATGTTATGCACAAGAATGTCGTCCTTAGCTTCAAGGTCAAGAATCCAGTGGCTTAGTGGTTGAGGCATCCACTTAGGGAGCGGGAGGTGAAGGTTCGATCCCCAACAGAGTATAGTTCTGATATGGCTGGTTGGTGAGCCGCCAGCTAGTTAAATAATAGTTACCGGTTTTCTTCCTGCCTGGTGCTTGGCATATAAGAGGAAACTGGGAAGGTAATTGTGAAAGCAAAGATGTGTCTCATAAGTCAAAACTGGCTGGCCCTTTCAATAGGGAGTGACACTATAATAAACTTACACTTTACCTTATAAGTGAAAGGTCCTGGTGCCTACAGTGTATATATGTTTTAAGTAGCACCTTATGTATTAGTCTTACCATGTTGCACTTGAGCATCTAGTTTCTCAATATTATTAAGTCTAAAAATAGATGTAAATATTAATAAAAAACAAAAACATACACACATATTTAATCCATCAAAAAAATAAGTGCAAATCTTCCAATTTTGTCTCTTATTGTGTCTACTGGTATCCATGTATCATCAGAATTTTCTCGGATGAAATCTTCAAATTCATTATTGCCAAGGTAGAAACTGTACTACACATTGTACCTTACATTATATGAATATGGTTCATCTTGATTTTATTTCTTTTTTTTGTTTTGTTCATTTTCATCTTTTATAATTATGGAAGTATGAGCATTTAAGTGATTTTCTGTTTATTAATATAGTATTCCTATTATATTGTATTAAATACCAGTATAGTCACAGAATATACATATCCAAGTGTAAAACTATGACACTGACAGATCTATATAAATATAGTTATGTCGACCCTTATTGTAATGCCCTGTATGTTGTTAAATATGATTTCACCACTGGTAATTTTAACTGGTTTTCTTTTCATTTCCTCCTAGGGATTCAGAGCAGGATGTTTAAAGGCTTGTGCAGAGGTTTGTACTGTTTAAATAATAATAATCTTATGATGCAGACCCTCAGGCAGACACATGAAAATAATCAAACTGCAAGTCATTTGGATTCAGTTAAGTCTTGGTAAAGCAGCTGTTTTTAATGTCATTCCTGTAAGCTGCCCATCTGTCTTGTCACTTTTTTTCCATTACTCTTATTTCAGCAGGTGACACATTTGTTCCAAGGAACACTTCTTATATAGAAGAAATATGAAAGTTACGATATTACTGACAAAGATGTACATACCTACCTACTTATCTGTGTACTTAACTTTATCATATAAATTGCCTTCATTTGTAGATATATATACATTTGTATATGATAGATATTGCTATATTTGGAAAGTATCTACTGATTTCATGCTGATGATGTGTCATATATTTTTATTTTTCTATTATATATTACTGAAATCTAAAATACAGTTTAGACTCATCATTTTTATGTCGAGATAAGAGTATGTCAACATACGAATTTACATGTTTCTGGAACCATATGATCATATATAATAATCATTCACGAAATGCACATGTACACAATTTGTACATAAAGGCCCAATATGCCTAATAAAAATCTTGTCTTATATTAAATGTTATAGCATAAACTGAGTTTTGTTGAAGTTGATGATGCAAGTTTCTTTTGTATACTTGCTGCTTATACTGCCAAATGGCATCGACTTTAGATCACATGTGTTATGAAAATAGTTCACACTTTATATAATTTAGTTAAGCAGGTATGATTGCAGCTAGCGTTAATCTGTTCAATTCCCAATTGACACTAAATGCGGTAGTTGGGGACATAATCCACGAAAGTGTGAAATCTGCGGGGATACTGAATATTCGCACGTCCGTGAGCATGTCGGCACATGTCTAGATAAACACATAGTTTCATGTGAGAACTTACCAATCGGGACCAAAGAAATACGTTGAGATATAAAAAATGTCAAAATACAAAACTTAGAGATAAGAATGGATTTATATCTATTTTAATAGAGAAAAAAGTTGAGACTTTTAAAGTATGTCGAGATATACTAAATGTTGAGATTGGCGATGTCGACATAACGAGTCTCACATAGCCTGTGTTGTGTGTAGTATTGATATTTAGAGAAAGTTAGAGATGAGGCTTCAAGCACAGGTGCTTCTTCACAGTTGCAATATCTGGTACATGACTTTTTTTAAACCCTTCTTTTTCTAAAACAATTCCCAAGCTGATCAGGTTTAATACCATTTTCGCTGAGAAATAACCATTGAAAATTAGAACACATTGCTGCAAAAACCTACACAGTTTGACAACCAATTTTAAATCTTAACTTAGTCGTCTTTTCAAGTTGTCTGTTGAAAGTCTAGTGTAACACTATCTGAAGTGTCAGCGGACAAAGCGTTTTTAGGTGGGCTACCGACAGTGTGGGTGGGCTTATCAGCATGTTTAGGTAGGTGTCTTTATTCGTCTCAGTAAGACCCATGACTAATTCAGATAGGATATTTGTTAGGTTAGATTTGTGAGTTTTAGATAACTTTAGAGAAGGTTTTAATAAGCACTTACTGTCCCCGGTGGCCAAGTAGTTTGAGCGTCCACCTCAGGAGTGGGAAGTTGTGGGTTTGATCCCTGGCCGTGACATACCAAAGTTGGTAAAAAATGGTACTTGTATAACTCCGGCTTGATGCTCAGCATGTAAGGGCAGTTGCAGAACTGGTTGGCTCGGTGTCATGATAATGTGACTGGATGTGGTAACATGCCACATGCCTACAGCATGATACTACAGTGTGGCAGCACTATATCTGTCTCAAGTAGACATAGTCTTCAAATTACTGAAATACTGTCGGTGGGACATTAAACCCAATAAACAATTTTAATAAGCATTTTGCTTCTGATATGATTCCTAACTTGCTATTTTGAGATATTGACTTTGCTTAATAATAGAATATGTTTAAACCATAAAGATATGGAGAGTCCTATTAAACTTGTACTCATCTATCAATGAATTTTTATCAAGGAGAAATGCAGAGGAGAGCATTGAAATCCCAGTTGATGTTATGAAATTGGAACTGCATTTTGAAAGCCCCCACCCTTGCATAATGATGATAAGAAGAACGGAAGTCCTGAAAAGTCCATAAGGAAGTAGATGGGATGGCAGAAGAAAGCAGTGTGGACCACTACACAGGTTTCCCCCTTCTTTAGACGAGGGAAAAAAGAACTGCCTCATGGAAACACACAAAAGAATCATTACCAAGGTGGGGAAAAAGGGCGACAAGAAATTTGTCAATACAGAGAAAAAAGGGGGTGTCAGTTTGGATTACAAGGAAAAAACTTTATAAAAGTGTGCCAAGTGTAATGATAGAGAGAAACTGAAACAGAAAATACGACAGATTGAGAAGAACAGAGCAAAATTTTATAGAGCCGGTTTCAGAATGGACAAGAGGCCAGAATTCAGATGATGCTACATGTGAGGATTTTGTCAAATCTGTCACCGGTTGGACGGTTGATGAGCTACAAGTTTTGTGCAGTCGTTGACTACCAGGATGTGCGGGATGAGCATAAGTATGCAGAGGGAGTCAGCTTCAGCCTTGCAGATATTGTAGTGTTTGTCTACATGTATTATCTGATGGTGAGTAGCAGTGTCTTCATGTTTGGCTTTTGTGCTGAAAAAATTTATATTCCACCTGGGATGGTACTATGTTCTGGTTGGTCACTGTAAAAAGGCTAACACTATCCCTCGTGAAGTGTAAAATTTCAGGAATTTTTATGAGGCAATGTCGACATTTCAGATTTATGTTTACTTTATTAATTTTAGCATGCATGTCTTAAATAATTATTCAACAGAGAAGAATAGTTAGAATTTGTATCAAATACAGTTTAATATATACATTTAAACTTTTTACTTGCTGTTTTTTCAAAGAAAAAAATGTCCTGGTTTGTTACATTCTGAAGTCATTGTTGTTGGTGTCATGAAAAACTTTTAACCTTGGCCATGATTTTTTAATTATTAAACTGTCTGCCAAACTTTATATACAGAGTGTTGGCATCTGCATGTGGTACTCTTGTTAATATATTTTTCATTTGAAAGTCATATCCTTCCATTCTGATCCCCAATTAAGGCTTCATTACCACTTCAAAGGACTCCAAAGACATTTATCTTCCTATTTTTTTTACATATATAGATACTGGAAATTTTTCTTCATGTAATTCATATATAAATTGAAATCTTTCTTCATATAACTTTTGCCTGAATATACAGTCGAACCTGCTTACAAAGGCCACCCAAGGGAAATTACAATTTTGGCCTTTGTTAGCAGGTGGCCTTTTTTAGCGGTGTCATGTTTTGTCTGAGTTCGTGCTGTACATATATGTATGGTGGTCATCTCTCTCTCTTTCTCTCTCTCTCTCTCTCTCTAAGTTCCAATTATGTCGAAAGTTATTTATAGGGGGAAATATACATTTTTTAAATAACAAATTGAAAACAAAAATGTTTAAAAAATTTATTTCATAAATGAATAACATTTTGAATAACAAACATGTATTCCAATGCAAACAACAAACATTTATTTAAATACACAATTTTAAAAACTGTACATGTAGCACATACTTTTTCATACCCTCACGTTTTCTTTTCAATACATTTTGCACTTGGTTTTTCCAAACCTAATTCCTGTGCAACTACTCGAGAACTCTTGCCACTCTCTAACAGTTAATGCACTTAATCCGCTCCTCTAAAGTCCAAATTTTCCCGTTTTGAAGTCATTATGCATGTAATACACGTTTGTGAACACGATGTAAGAGTAGCACGAAATATCATTCCCGCCCAAAATCATTAATTTGGTAATCTCAATTTTGTAAAACAAACTGTCAAAAAACACAAAACAAAAAAACCAAAAAATTATTTTATAATTAATGACAAGACCGCTCTTAAACACGCTTGAAGAAACCGCACTTTACACTCAATCATTGTTATCATTTTCCCGGATTAAAAATGAGGAAGCATCTTGCTAATCAATGCCAAATAAGGTCCCTCCACACCTGACAAACACCAAACCCGTCACAAGTAAAAGGTCACTTGGAAACCTCCCTCGCCACCCTCGGATTACGGTAAAGTCTCAAATCTATTGTTCGGCCTCACCTAACGGTTTAGCTGTTACCAACTTCCTGATGGGCGCGTCAGTGGCGCGTGGCCGTTTGTAAACCCGTGTGGGGTACCAAATGGGGTCAAATATGGTGGCCGTTGGTCATAGTAAGCAGTTGTCGCTGATGCAGGTGTAATATAGAAACGAAATTGGGCGGGGGAATTTGAAGTGGCCGTTTTAGGGATTGGTCGCTGCTGCAGGTGGCCATTGGACCAGGTTTTGACTGTAAAAATGTTTACTGGATCTAGCTTAGTGCAGATTTTTCTTACAGTTGAACCTGTACTAGCGGCCACCTGTATTAAGCAGTCAACCTGCATTTAGTGGTCAGTTTTAATATTACCATACTAGCATTTTGTTCTTTGTTTAACCTTCATTTAGCAACCACATCTGTTAAGTGGTCACTTTATCTTGTTTCCTTGACTGACCCCTGAAGACAGGTTTTAAACCAAGATACAGTCAAGACTGTATTATGTATGTTTGTTCAGTAAGTTCAGATCATTAAACATGATTAAGATACTACACTGGAGAAGCCTGCAAAGTCTTCCTTTGTTCATAATCATAACAGAGAGGAAAGCTGTATGATGACAGAAAAGCACTTTAACCCTTTCCCTCATAGAGGAAACCATGAAAAGACCTATGCAAACAGTAACTCGCAGGCTGATCAGGTTTTATGCTGTTGCTGCTCCTCAGTGGTCTGGAAATGAGGTTTTTAAAATAAATTTGGGTAAGGTTTAACTGTGTTTTCTGCAATCAGGCTTTTTGTTGTCCTACGAGTGCGTCAAAATGAGTCTATATGAGGAAAGGGTTTAAACCCGTTTTTCCCAAACCTACAAATTAGCTCATTCTATCACCTTTTTACATTAATGGTATCTGCAGCATTTTCCTGCACTGCCCCCCCAGGAATCCTGGAGTTAAAAGTCCAACAATCGCTGCGGAGGATTCCCTGTGTACACAAGTGGCTGCAGCACATTGGTCGTTGCCACGGATACAGAGGCTGCTGCAGGCTGTGGGTTTTTTTAACATGGCTGACATGAAGGGCGTGCTAGAGGGACAGCCCCCACTTTGGTGTAGGGACACTTTTGTCATCCCGAGGGGCCCGGAGTGGAGGAGGAAAGCAATGATATCGTGTGAGTATGACACATATTTAGGGTTTTTAATACATTCCTTGTTGGTATTTGAATAAGATAGAAAAAATGTTAACCCCCTTTTCTACTTAAAGCTTTGGAAGGCCTCTTTGATTAAAGTGCTCAAGCCTCTACATTTTCCCAAAATTTAATGTATGAGTGGGGGACCATTTACATCCTGGTAGGCCTTAAAGTTACCCCAAACTGATCTTTCTTTTAAACTTTACCATCCCTTTTTTCCTGATTTACATGGTAGGGTCAGTTCTCAGCAATGGCATGAAAGTACATTTAGAATTTGAATGAAATTTACAAATTGAAGTACTTCAATCCTTATCTTTATTTTCAAATGCTGTTAATACAATTGATATTTTGATATTTAAAGTCTAGAAATTTTGGTTTTAAATCATTTGTAACTTCTGAAATAAATATGCATGTTAGTGTTCAAAAAAACATGTTTTTTTTTAAACTAATTTCTTTACAACCTGTTGCTTGTTTAATGGAAAAATTTGTGTTATAAATGAAAAAAAAAATTGAAAACATAAATAATAAAATATGTTTAATTAACAAAACAGTTATCTAAATTAATTATAGGTGGTATAAATTGTGTAATAGAACATTTTAAGCCAACATTAGATTTTAAGAATAACACATGCTTCATTAACCCTTTCTCTCATAGAAGAAACCATGAAAAGACCTATGCGAACAACATAAAACCAGATCAGCCTGCGAGTTACTCAGGTTTTATGCTGTTCGCTGCTCCTCAGTGGTCTAGAAATGGGGACTTCATAATTAAAATTTGGTAAGGTTTAAACTGGGGTTTTTCCCTCCCGATCGGGCTTTTGTGGTACCTATGAGTGGTTCAAAAAGAGCTATATGAGGGAAAGGGTTAAGACAGATCAGGCTTTATGGGGTACCTATTGGAGTGTGTCAGAATGAGTCATATGAGGGAAAGGGTTAAGACAAATCAGGCTTTAGTGGTACTATTGAGTGTGTCAAATGAGGGTCTATAAGGGAAAGGGTTAAGACAATCAGGCTTTATGTGGTACTTATTGGTGTGTCAGAATGAGTCTATATGGGGGAAAAGGGGAAGACAGATCGGGCTTTTGTGGACCTTTGGGAGGTGTCAGAATGAGTCTATATGAGGGAAAGGGTTAAGGCCAGATCAGGCTTTATGGGTACCCTATTGGTTTGTGTCAAAAGGGGAGTCTTATGAGGAAAAGGTTAAGACAGATCAGGCTTTATGTGGTACCTATTGAGTGTGTCAGAATGAGTCTATATGAGGGAAAGGGTTAAAATTCCATGAATTATTTCTTTTGAAAACTAGTGTTTTTTAGGGGGGAAAATGTCAGTTTTTGGCTAGGGTAAAGCACCTGTTAAAGGTAGTAAATTAATATCACTAAAGATAATAGAAAAATCTACATCCTAGTTATTGCTTGTTAACCCCTTTCCCTCATAGAAGAAACCATGAAAAGACCTATGCGAACAACATAAAACCAGTCACCTGCGAGTAAAATCGCAGGCTGATCAGGTTTTTATGCTGTTCGCTGCTCCTCAGTGGTCTGGAAAGGTAAGGTTTTAACTGTGGTTTTCCGCAGATCGGCTTTATGTGGTACCTAATTTAGTGTGTCAAAATGAGTCTATAAAGGGGAAAGGTTAAAAATCTACATACCGTGATTGGGAAGGCAAAAGAATGGTCAGGAGTGAAGAGAATGGCAAGGGTCAGGTGTTTTTTATAGCTGAATATGTTGTAAATTCCCTTATTTCAGTCCTTTTGAAATAATATTCAAAAATACAAACAGGCCCGGGGAAATAAAGGAAAACACAAAGCATTAAAGAAAGAAATTGCTCGGGTACTTGAAAAAATAAAGGTCAGTTTATACAGTGTCATAATTTTTTTTTGGTATTTAAAAAAAACAGGCGTGGTATCACAATTCATTCTTGATGGTAACATCAAAATATTTTTGAAATAGTACAAGCAATTTTTTCAACTTCAGTCCCCAAACTAAAACACAGTTTTTATTAATTTTAAAAAAAAAATTTCCATAAAAACTTTTTATATGCCTATTTGGGTTTTTAGTTACTATTTATAGTGGTATATAAACATTTTACTTTTTATCTGGAAACAAGTTCTTGCCCAACAAAAAACTAATACCTCTCCGTGGTTCCTGGAATGGACCATACTTTGGGCCTGGGAAGGCTATGAAAATCCCTTGGAACTCCATGAGGATCAAACCCCAAAACCTTTAAATGGCATCCCCAGTAAAGTTACTACTGGACCATTTTTAAAAACAAACATGTATTGGGTTTTTGTGCTGGTTGGCCGGACGCCATCCCTTTGTAAGTATTTTAAACCTTAGAGGGTGCTAAAAACAGGACTTATTTTTAGTTGACCCTTATTTTGGGACAAATAAAGTACAAGTCTTCTATTTAATGTATGTTTTCTGTTATTTCTGTCCCGCCCGGAGGAAAGTATATCTCACCATAAGGTCAACATCCCCCCTGGTCGCTGTTCATTGCCATGGAATCAGTCCCTACAGCTTTTGCATCCCAACAAGGTAATTTTTTTGTTAAGCATAAAGTTTTTTTTGCCTTCAACATTTATTGCAATTAATATGAACAATAATCAACCCTAAGAATATTACTTAATGAAATTGCAGCTGATGCCTGAACAGTTTTTTGAAATCCCTTCGAATATTTTATATATATTTCCAGGTAATTCCATGGGATCAGATACTACCCAGCTTCACTTTGTAAAATTGGGCTATTCTGAAGTCACACATTTTAATTCTATTCTTCAGTTTCCGGGCCATGCAAAAAGCAGGACCATTCATCATTTGATCTAGTTTATTATAGTTCAACTGTTATTTAGTAGAAATTCCTTTCAAAAGGGATCTAAAATGGAACAGACAAGCATCTGTTTGAAATAGTTTTAAATTGGAAGGCTGAATTTGTCTTTTTTATAAATGGCGCTTTTTTTTTATTATATGTTGGCTGTATTTTCGTGATTCAGAGCTGCCAAGAAGCGGGGTGGCCGGAAGTGTGAGCAGCTGGAGAACTTGGCTACGGCGCCATCCGTGGCCCGGGATGGACATCATATGGACTTCTGTAGGGGAGGGGTAAGTCTCACTGTCCTTCACACAGAATCTTACATAAATATCAAGTGGAACCCTCAGGTCTTCTGTTTTAACGAAATCTGGAACATGTAAATGGGAAGAAAAACTAAACAAGTTTTAGGAAGGTTATTTTGAATTAAAAATCTGACCACGCTGGGAAGGGCATCTTGTTTTTTGTTTTTTTTTTTGTTTTTTTTCAAAGTTAAATTTGATAAATGTTTTTTTTTTTTCACTATTAATTATATAGCCCCAAATTGAATCTGTTTTTACCATTTTAACAAAGTTTATTTTGATTCTTAGGCAAATTCAGATGACATTTTTTGTTTTTCCTGTGATGGATCTGTATAAAACCCAAAAATGTTAAAAATTTAACTATGAACTAGTGAAATGTTACTGTAGTCTCACGGTTTTTAAAGTATGCTTTAAGTTATTGTTTATCTTTCAGCTGTTTAATTGACACTTATATTTCAAAACTGTCAGACCAAAACTCTTACATTTCTTTTTCTTATTTTGTTGGACAGGTCATCTAGGTTTAATCATTGCGTACTTGCTACCAAAGTGCAAGGTAAGTAACTCATGTTTCACTTGGTGTTTAAAAGAAACTGCTCACAAGACAAATATATACCAGAAAAATATCCTGTGTCTTTATCAGGGAATGTCTGAGGACAATGCTATCCTTCAGAGAAAGAAAACACACTATAGAAGTTCTTTCTTGAATATGACTTTATATCAGGTGTTCTTGTGTATGAGGATAAGAGACATAGTTATGGTAGATCAAGTGCTTAGGCTCTGAGTAGTAACTCAGACCATTATTTCTATCATTCATTTAGCTCCCTTGCTTGGCGCTCAGCATATAAGGGTAGTTGCAGGACTGGTTGGCCCAGTGTCAGGATAATGTGACAGGGTGTGGTATCATGCCACATGTCTATGGCGTGATACTACAGTGTGGCAGCACTATATCTGTCTCAAGTAGACATTGTCTCCAAATGACTGAAATACTGTTGGTGGGATGTTAAACCCAACAAACAAACAACAAATCGTTCAAAAATAATCCCTGTACATAGCATCTTAGTGTAAATATATCAGACTTCAATAATAAGGAAGAAAAGTGAAATAGACAGAAATTGTGTAATTTTCTATTCGTAGTCTCATGAGTTGTGGTTTTACATTTGCTGTTAAATAGATCATCTGACAATGAAAAATGCAACTGAATGTTAAAATTATAGTGTATTTTGGGCATAAATGTAGCTACAGATAAGCTGTGTGTCTCAATTGAAAAATCAAAAGTAATTCATTTCAAATTCTTAGCCTATCAAGAAGCAATTAGATATTACAAGTTTTCAATATAACTCAATGCATTCACGACATAAACATAGCTAATTATTATTTTGAATATGCCGTATTTAGGAGTTTCCCTAAATCTGATAAGGTTGGTTAAAAAGGTAAGTCTGAATTTCAGCTTTTTGTTTTCGTTTGCCTTTTACAAGACACCACTGAAAAGTGAATATAGCAAATTGATTAGGCTATGTGCATTACACTTTTTAAAAATAGTCCTATTCCAATGTTTAAAAATAGTTCTATTTCAATATAACTATGAACATTTCAAGAAGAAAAATTAATAAAAAAAAGACCTTAAACTCACCATTTCTACTATTAGAATAACATCTGCAATTTGAAGCAGTTTGTTGATGGAAAAATGTATGTGCATTTGAAATCTTGAATAGTTAATTGCTTATAAAAAAATAAGTATAATCTGTAGTTTTAGTGTTGTGAAAATAAACCAAAAAATTGTGTAATCTGCAGGTGTACTTGGTAGAAAACAAGGAAGAGTCATTACTGCGGGCCTGGAAACGTGTCCAGGATCTCAAACTGTCCAATGTCACACTATACCAGGTATAGTTAGCACAATGGCCATGTCAGCCAAGACATTAAGCTGTTCTTTCCATACATTTTCAGTTTAAATCTAGCTTTGTTGTCATTCCTCTTCAAGTTTTCCTAGAATCATAATTATTCTATATTGTACCAGAATAGCAGCTACAAATTACGAGACTTATCTGATGCTTTAGGGGAAATATTTAAGACATGGATCTAGCTTTTGGTTGAACATTCAATTAAATAATGTTGGAACATTTAAAACAATCACCACTCATCTCTTAAAGAAGGCAAACCACAAAAGAGACATCAGATGATGTCTGTACTTCTGAAATCCTGAAACCTTTTTTATCAGATATATGTAATTTTACCTTCCAGTGTAACCTGGACTATTTCCGTGGTCATTTTGATGTGGGCGTGTGCCTGCACGCCTGTGGTGTGGCCACTGACCTTGTCCTGCAGCAGTGTCTTGACAGAAGGCAGCCTTTTTGTTATCTTGCCCTTGTTTGCTATGGCAGCATACAGAACACCCATCTCATCTCCTACCCCCTAGTCAGGGCTTCAGGAAGTCAGGGCTGACTGACAAGTAGATAGCAGAATATTGTTATAAAGATAGGTTTGTGAAGTATCTTTTATTCTTTTTTCTTTCCCATTACTGGACCACTCATTATGGTCCCAATTTATGAATTAGAACCAATACCAATGGATATATATAATGGCCTGGACCAAGACAGATTGCAATATTGGAATATTTTCTGTTTTTCAAGAAGTTTGAAGTTTATAGACGTGCCATTGTCAGAGAAACCTAAGATTTAATTATCTTCTTATTGACTTCAGCTTTTTATGAATGAAAAAAGAGTAGAGTATTCAGAAATCAATTGATCAGGATGAATGTATCCAGGAATACAACCATTTTCTGAGTTGAGAACATACTGAAAAAAACATGTTTGATTATTACTGCTGAAAATGGTACATGTCCCTCATGGTACTCTGTGATACAATTCTGATTATGTTCTAGGTGTTTGTATAAGCTAGGTTTGTCATGATGTCTCTCCTGACAAAGCTTCCAAACAGCTATATCTTTTGAAGCCCTCTTGCATCGGAGTTGAAAAAGGATGAACTTACCAACCATAGAATAGGGAGCATTACTAATTTTACAACATCAGGGTTTTTGTTCATACTCGAAAGAAATGGATTCAAGACTGATCAGATACAATTGGCTACTCCTTCGCTTACTGATTTATACTCATTATGTTCAAAGAAATAATGAACAGGTACTTAATGGCAAGACATTATACTGCAGTAGAGTCATACTATGGCTTTTCAGCCTCAGCATTACCTATATTTACATTGATTAATTTATGGAACTTTTTTTTAAACTATTTGAAAGTCCTTGTTCAACTATTTACACACACTGTGTGACTGCAGGATGTGATAGTCCTGGGACATGCAGCTGACCAACCGAGGCCCACCTGGATTACAGGCACAGGTACAGTACATCTGATGATCAGTATGTTTGATCCAGTGCATGTAATATAAGATCCTTAACCCTTTCCCTCATAGAGGACACCATGAAATGACCTATGCAAACAGCATAAAACCAGATCAGCCCTGCGAGCAGGTTTTATTTGCTGTTCGCTGCTCCTCAGTGGTCTGGAAATGAGGATTTTGTAATTAAATTTGGTAAGGTTTAACTGGGTTTTTCTGCAGATCAGGCTTTATGTGGTACCTACTGAGTGCGTCAAAATGAGTCTAATATGAGGGAAAGGTTAATTCAAACAGAGAATACATGCTGCCTTTCATCATAATCATATTTTGAACTTCCTTGTTTTTTCGTAGAATGAAAGCTTTATATTTTTAACCCTATTAAACAACTTCAGGAACTTTACCTTTTTTGTTATAGAAAAGTTAACATATTAGGCAGATCCTCAAATAAAATGTCCCTCCTTTCTTGTCAGTCACTTAGCCATGAAGTTTTGTTCATTTATCACTGCACTGCGTTATTTGTATTGTCATTTGTAAAGTTACCCAATCTTATATATTTCATTGTCATTTGGTACTCTTGAGTAGAGGAAGATAGGCTTTTTTTTACAGAAAAGGTACAATATACAAATAACCTGTGGTTGATATTACAGGTCGCCACTGTATGAATCTGGTGGAATAAAGACCGTGCCCAGCTGGCCCGGGAGGAAGGCTATGCAGTTACACTGTGCACTCTCCAGCCCCTCACATGCACACCCAAGAACAACCTTCTAATTGGTACACGGTCAGTCACATGACCAGACTGTTAGCCAATCAGAATTGATTGGAATTTATTTGAAGAAATAAAAGTCACTTGTTTTAATTTTTGAAAAGTCAAATTTGTGGATAAAGGAGTGTTTTAACAAGTCATATGACCAAATTTTTATCAAACCAGAGGGTGCGAACAACTGTGTGTGGATGGTCTTCATTCCAGTTTGGGTATAAATCTTTAGAACTATTATTGTGTACATGTCTTGAAGGTTTATCTAGCTGAGATGAAGACAGAAAGAAAATGCCATTTTACATATCTGTAATGCATTATATAAATAAACATTTAATCTTTTTATACTTTGAAATTTCTTTTTTATTTACAGTTACTGGTAAACCACACAGAAATTATTACTTCAGAATTAATAGCATTTCAGAATTCTTTAAGTAATAAATATCCTATAAAATCACAAGTTTTTGAAGGAATATTGAATAATGGAATTCCAGTGAAGTTTTTCTGGACCAGATATTGAAACATTACCCTACAAACAGTATTTATATGTTAAAATGTACATTATTTGTGTTAAAAAGTAGTTGCAATAGCAATAGCTGTCATTAAACTTTTTTCTTTAGATTTGGTTTATAATTCTATCCTTACAATGGATGATCTAAATTGACTCTTCTATGATGATACCAGCTAGAGTATGTTGTGCTGTCTAGAGATATGGCAAAACTCCCATGGACATTCCACATTCAAAATGGGGTACTGGACATTGATAAATTGATAGAAGAAGCAGAAATGAACAAGATGTATTCAAAAAACACAATGTCCCAGCCCGAGCCAAACCCCTATGGCTCTATTTCAATAGGTTGAATGCAAATTATTGGTGTCAGTTGGTGTAATTGAAAGGCATTCATTAATGTATTAAATATATTAAATATCATGAGTTAATTCCATATAGTAAAAGAGAAACACTGGACAAAAATTGATTAAAAACAACAAAGGGATATAATGAAAACAGGAAGAGTTCTGGTTCCTAGTATTCACTATCTATTTATATTTAAAGTTTCAAATCAATACCTTGAATAGTTCAAAAGTTACATACTGGACAAAATTAAATGAAGTGAAGGGGAGATAATTAAAAATTGGACAGGCAATTATGGATCTTGGTTACTGTACTGCTGCTACTCGCCACCATTTAATGTGTCGGATTTAAATTACTCGTATTTATGAGTTTTGCTCCTCAAAAGAAAAGAAGAAAAAAATGAGATCATTAAAAAATAGGACCAGGTAGAGTTATGGTTCTTTACCACTGCACCTGTCTTAGTTGTTATCAATTTATATATCGAGGGCTCGGCGCAAAATGGTCGTAACTTGTTCTTTAATACATATAAGTTACGACCGTTTTGCACTGAGCCTTCAATATGAAGGTTCAAGTCAATATCTTGTTTTCGAGAAATAGTAAATGAGTTATGCTCTGGACAGAAATACTTTATAAGGGGGAAAATAAAAAATATGGTTCTAAGTCACTGCACTTCCCAATCTTGCCATCTATTTAACCCTTTCCCTCATAGAGGATACCATGAAAAGACCTATGCGAACAGCATAAAACCAGCCTGCAAGTAACTCGCAGGCTGATCAGGTTTTATGCTGTTCGCTGCTCCTCAGTGGTCTGGTAATGAGGATTTTACAATTAAATTTGGTAAGGACCGAGTTTGGCTTTCTGCAGATCAGGCTTTATGTGGTACCTATTGAGTGCGTCAAAATGAGTCTATATGAGGGAAAGGGTTAAATCTAAAGTTTCCGGACCTTATCTTATATAGTTTACTAGCTATTCTTCAGCAAAAATTGCAGGAAAAATAAGGGCAATCATTCAAAACAATACCAGGAGAGTTATGGTTCTTGGTCAATGCACCTCTACTTGTCACTTTCTATTTATATTAAGGTATGAGGTTTCAAGTTATTTCCTTGTATAGTTTTCAAGTTATTGCCAATGTTAAAGTCGCTGACAAACCAACAGGAAGGGGCAAAAACAATATGCCCCCTTATATAAAATAAAAATGCCTCCCTTTGAGAAAAATCACAACTCAGAAGATAAGAAATGGAAATTGAAAAGAAAAATGAGGTAATTTTACAAAATAACATAGCTAAAGTGTAATGTGTGTAATTTTCCTTGCTTTAGGACAAAATATTCATGTGTGTATGTACCAGGATATTCCAAAATAATATTTGAAGGTTGTAGCCTTTCTGCTCTGCACTTAACATTCATATGGTATTAATGGTCAAATGTTGGATATGAGCACAACTTTTAATGTTTTGATAAATAAGCAATTAGTCAGTAAACACAAATTCATGTATGCAATATATGGCTCAACATGTTTGCTACTTGTAGCTTTACTACTACCGGTATATCTTAGAAAGAGAAAAAGAAGATGGAAAATGGTAGGAGTGGACAACTGAAGGGGAGTTTGTGATCAATAGGATAGGAAAATACTGGTCAGTGAGAAGCAGGACATGGACATTGAGTTTGGGAGATAACAATAATAAATAAGAACAAGAGGGCCGTGATGGCCCTGGGTTGCTCACCTGAGAAGAAGATATGAGTGGGAGGAAAAGAAACGGCAAATATCTTATGATACTGTGAAAAATGGGCTCTGCTCTCTGCCAGCCATAATTCTAGTAAGTACTTTTGCACAAAAGGAATTTTCAAATTTGTACTATATATACATATAAGTTAAAATGGGCTTAGTTCCCTGTAGGCAATTTGTTTTTCAACCGATCAAAATAATTTGAACAATCTTGGTAGAGAGTGACTAAAGGTACATCTGTGCCAAATAACTTTGAAATCAAGCCAGTACTTTTGGCCAAGAAGATTTTTCAAATTTGTAATATATTCATACAAGGAAAATGGGCTCCGCCCCCTGGCGCCATTTTTCTGGCAGCCATGTTTTTCGAGGGTCAAGATAATTTGAACAATCTTGGTAGAGAGTGACCCAAGAAACATCTGTACCAATTAACTGATTAACTATGTAAAGCTATTGTCTCTCTCTTTTAAGTCAACACAGAATAACACAACTCCTTTACGCAAAGAATTTTATTTTCATATAAAATAACAAAAAAGAATACAACAGTTTGTGCACAGTTGCACAGTAATAAATCACACAAAAAAGGTACGTCTTTACTTAAATCCGCAGGGGTAAATATAAGCATTGTAAAGATTTGTTCTCTTCCAAGTATAATGTTTGGTAGGTCCTACATATATATAGCTATTTTTTTTTTTTTTTTTGTATACACTAAAAATGATACACAATATACCAACAATGTGGGAACTGAATTGATACACACTTTGCATCTACAACACTTCATCACCAAGTTTTCTACACATTTTACTATAATGAGGGACCTCTCTTCAACTATCCTTCCTTGGTATTTTGCCCCCAATCAGCTAATTAAATGCTCAAATGGGTTTTTACTGGACAATCCTATTAGCTTAAGATGTCTGCCAAGGTGACTAGATCAAGCATGTCAAGTAAGAGATATCAGTACCATCCCCACATTTCTATCAAAGGTGATGAATGAACTCACTGTCCGTGAATATCAAAGGCTACAGCATCTGAACCAAGCTTCTACAGTTATTCCCCCTTTACCAATCATACAAACTTAACCCTCTACTATACTACTGGAAATCCTGATCAGATTGAAAGCAACTTTCTATCTAAAAAAGTTTTACAGATTCCCAATTTCAAAGGTTTCAAGGTGTAGTGAGGTGTACAAGTCCTGGTTAGTCTGAAAGTCCTAGGAGACTGATATTGTTTAATGCTGGCCAAAAAGATGATTTACCAACAACCAGTACCTCATGTGGGGATGGGTTAATGCACTGGTTTAGTTAATGTTGATTTGTATCATGCTATATTAAATTATTTATTGCACAAAATTTTGACCAAAAAAAAAGTTCATTCTAATATAGTGGTAGGTACATGCAACAGAAAACATAGAATGAGGGTAAAAAGGCTTCACAAGATTCAGTTATATATATATATACATATAAACAATAAAAAAACTCAACTCTATCCTTTCTTTACAGATTTTTGTTATGTTATTCTACTGAACTATTGACCTCTCTAAATCGGTCTTGGAATCACATGGTTTTCCAATGACCATAATCATCATTAGCATGGATTGAGGCAGTAGGTATAAGGCTAAGCCCCATGTTGAATAGAATTAAAATATTCAGACATTCTACAGAAAACAGTGATCATTTCCAATGAAGCCCATCGCTATTATCCAGTCTTGTTAATTAGAAAAGTCTGCATAAATTACAGACAACTGACTTGTCCAGATGACAGATTCCCAAGAAATCACATGACTATAGCCTTTGTATCAGTGCCTTGGACTTGCCAAAGTCATTCTATCACAGTGTCTTCAGACTGGATCTCATGATGTCAACATGTTCTCTCATCCGTTTGAGTGACCAGTATTCCAAGTTTCACGTTTTTGTGAGGAACAAGTTTGGGTAGAACCTCAGGCCTTCTACGGTGTCATCCCGACATACCCCACCCATCCTCTCTGTCAGTAACAACCTGCAAATATAGAGGAACTCTTGATAATCAGCAAGGTATTAAGCCCATATTGCATAATGAAAGTTGGTAACTATAAAATCTTTTAACCAAAGTTAATACACAACTCTCTCAAATCTTATTTTATTTATCTATTGTTATTTTTATCATATAATCTGAAAGTAGAACTCACTGAAGGCAATTAATACCCATACATATCACTTTGACACAGAAGAAGGGCTATAAGTCTCACAAAATCACTGATGGTTTACTACACCTGTCCACTGATTGGTCTCATCATAATAAATCATTATTCCAAGTGTGAAAGCATTATCAACAAGAGTTACCAAACTTCATGTAATGTGAATGTAGGATGGGCCATGACTGAACATAACATACATTACATGAAGCTGTGGTATATACAGGTCCCCTGTTCTCAAAAATACTTGTGTACAACAGCAGGTTAAAACTTCAATATCATGCACAAAGCTACACTGAATATGATGGTCATATTGTGAGCTTGAGCATGAAAACATAATGACAAACTTAGTGACTTAGCTTCTTAAGATTCTCATGTCTGATAATTGGAATTATGAGAAGGACTGAAAAATATTCAAATTATATGAGAAAAATATTCTTGTCTTTTTAGCTCGACTATTCGAAGAATATGAGAGCTATTGTAGTCGCCCTGGCGTCGGCGTTGCAGCTTTTGGTTAAAGTTTTGCGTGCAAGTTACTATCAACCTTATATATGGTATTGACTTGAAAGTTTGTAAATATGTTCAGGGGCATCATACAAGCAAGGTAGATAACTCTTGATGGAATTTAATATGAATTATGGCCCCTTTTTAACTTAGAAATTTTGGTTAAAGTTTTGCATGCAAGGTACTCTCATGCTTATATCTCAGTATCCAGGCATGCGATTGATTTGAAACATCTTTTATATGTTTAGGGGTATCATACTTTCATGGAGATAACTCTTGATGGAATATATTACAAATTATGGCCCCTTTTTACTAAAAATTTTGGTTAAAGTTTTGCATGCAAGGTACTTTCATGCTAATATCTCAGTATCCAGGCATGCGATTTTCCTGATGGAATATGTTACAAATTATTCCCTTTTTAACTGAGAAATTTTGGTTGAAGTTTTGCATGTAAGGTACTTTCATGCTTATATCTCAGAGTCCAGGCATGGGATTGATTTGAATAGTCGAGCGTGCTGTCCTCTGACAGCTCTTGTTATGTATCTAATGAGGTTTAATATAGTTAACATATGTATTTGAAAATCCAGCGATCCTATGTCAAGTTACAGTCTGGACAGCCATAATGGCATTGATTTTTTTGTTGACCTATAAGTATGAACTTGACCTTTGAGCTAGCAATCTGGTTCTTTCGCATGACACTCCATCTTAATACATGTATGGTGAATATTTGTGCCAAACAATTTGAAAACCCAGCAAGGCATTGTTAAGTTTTAGCTTGGACAGAAAATTGCAGGACAGACGGATGGACAAAGTGATTCCTATATAGCCCCCCTACCCCAGGGTAGTGGGGGTATAATGAATACCATATTTAAACTCTCAATCCCCCATAGTTGAGATATAATTAAAAACAACTCCCAAGCCTTACCTTTCTTTGGCCAGGATGACAGACAGCCCTATGAACTGGGATAGCTCCTCTGCTGTCAGACTGCCCTTCTCCTCAACCTGGTCAGTAACAATAATACACACAGACATTACAGAGGAACATCAACATCTCCAGTGTGGAGTGATGGCCCTTGTCTCTACACTTCATCAAAAATTCAAAATATGAAGAAGTGAAAAACTAGAGCTACCATATATCATTCTCGAAACTTGCCATTTTATACTTAAGTTTACAACACAATTTTCAACATATATATGCTTCCTTGCAAATTGTTCAAAATTTCTGATTTCTTTATTAAAACATCCTCATCTCCTTTTCAAGATAACTGATAAAGTTAGGTAATGTTCCAATGGACAACTCTGGGTCCCTCTAACTACACTAAGTGTTATACTTACAGCACTGACTGTTTTGTCTACCACCTCCTCCTCACTGTGTGTGTTTGACTGAATGACCTTTACACCAGTTGCAAATACACGCAACCTGAAGTGTAATATATGTAAGAATCATTAGAGGTATTTGTAGAGCAGTGCATATGAAATTCAAGCAATCTGTGATATCAAAGGCTTTGTGGTATTATCAGTGGCTGTATTGTAGCTGAAACAGTCTCTATATACTACATACACAATATTTTCTTACTAGGGAACAGGCATGCAGCTGGACAGAAGAAGTATTAATGAGATTTTTTTTTCAGACTATGAAGAATGAATTGATATATACATTTTTTTTCTTATTGTAGAATATGTAAGAGCGAAAATAAATAATATTAAACCCATAACCGTCTGCTCTGAGGAAAAAAATTGGCCAAATGACCTTGTCATAACTTACCTGAGGGGCAACTTCAACAGTTCAAACATCTCACATGCGTTCAGAAGGTCCTCTGGAGATAGCAACTAGAAAAATCAATTTGTATATGTCATAATGATTTATGTTTTAAAAAAAACATAATGCCCCCATCCCCAATGGACTTTAAATTTGTATAAGTCACATGCACTACCCATAAAACAAGAAACAACCCTTAAGGTTATTATAGAAGACAATTAACAACAGTCAAGAAAAGGCATGACCAGAAAAAAAAATCAGCTGTCTTGTTTTGTTATGTTTTTTACTCTTAAACTGTATTTACCTTTTATCTCCACATTAACATTCCAGACCAGTTATAAATCATGGTTCCCTTGTAAGGAAAATGAACTTGAAAAACAGGTTTATATCCAATATTAATAAAAAAACAAAAAAACATCAAAAGGTATCTATTTTGCAATAATCTGAAAAAAAAAAATTTTTTTTCTATTTTTTTTTTAACTTAGGAAGTGTAGCTCAGTGATTGTATCCAAACAGTGCACAGAGCACCTGACCCCAGCTGCCTCACCTCCATTCCCCGTGCTCTGTTCACCCTGCAGTAGGCGTCCGTCAGTGTCATCATACCACCACACTCCTGTGATAAACACACACCAGGAATAAAGATAGGTCTCAACTGTTTATATATTATCCCTTATTCCACTGAAAGGCCTTAAACACAATGTTTGAACAATATATAATTAAGATTCTAGATTTATCAGGTATTTTGAGGTGATGAATGCAATGTTAAACAGCAGATTAATATTAATATAAGATTAAAATTTGTTTTCCATTACTAGAGCAATGTCTTATTTATACTAATTTTGGACAAATGTTTCTATTAAATTCAAATATGGGTTGTTACCACTATTCATTGTTATCAAAGGATAGATACCACTGGAGGCAGTTACAAAGAAGGTACAGTCGACATTGTATTAAGAGACCGCCCAAGGGACTGCCAAAAAGTGGTCGCTTGATGAAATGGTCTCTTAATAGATATTTTTGGAAATCCAGGCAAACAAGTCATATATACAAACTGTAAGCTAAATTGTATAATAACGTTATATTAAATTACAACATGAATATGATGTAAACTACACAATATTTTGTTTTATACCAATAAACATCAACATGTTTATTTTTCGTCATATCTTTCGATTTTTTAGTTGTTATGTTGGAATAATACCTTGGATCATTGGCTGGGGTTTGCATTTGGTGTTCGGTGGAAAAACACAACATTTGACATCGATTTCATGGATGGATTCGGACAATTTCAAGAAAAAATATTATTTAGCAATGAGCTTTCTTTATGTCTCTGTTCTCTGTCTATCATAAATCCAGAAACCCCCGATAAATTTATTTCAAACTGGCGCCCTGGTCGCATATCATAAGATGCAATGTACATACTTATAGGTACGAATTATTAATGGTACGCATTGCATCCGGAAGTATTAATTTACCTTATTCCCAAATATTCTTTTACCAAAATCCGAAGCATTCGGCATTTGGAGGGATGGTTTCACCTATGTTATGCTTAGTAACTGTTGAAATGGGAACCAGGAACTATATTTAGAATTTAGTTGCACATGGTGTAGTCATGCGTGGTCAAAACAAATTGGTTTCAGGTGAGCACTTATGATTGGGATAATTGCTTGTTTGTTCAGATGTGTTTAAGATGAATATACACATGCTCCAGCGTACACGAAAATTAGCAACAGAATCAAACACGGTCGCTCAAAAAAGTTGATTTTGTGCATAATCTTACGTGCTGGGACTTGGTTTATGTGGTCGCTGGTCGCATTATAAAAAAGTCACTTAATGGGTTAGATTGATATAGTAAAAACGTTCAGGTAGGTTTATAACGGTTGTTTAATAAAAAAGTCGTTTAATACAGGTGGTGGCATGTACGATGTTGACTGTAGTTTTGTCAATGAATTGTTATAAATACTGACAGTAATTGTACCACAATAAAGAGTATTACCTCCATGGTATTTTAACACAATGGACATGTAATGTCTATGTACTGTTATCCATATCATTACCTCTATAGGTTTCTGGAGCAGTGTAGCCAGTTCCCGTGCCAACTCCTGCAGGTACTTGTCCCCCGTCCCGTGAGTGTCCCGCGTCACTGGGTTCGGGATTCCCATACTGAGCAGGTTGGCTTTGAAATTGACAATCTGGAACACACATACAAAGACTGAGGTCTGCAATACATACACAGATAAAGTGAACACTGCTTCAAATCACCGGATAATGATACTCATGCCAATGTAGTTTGTAATAATTCTTCCTCCTCAACAAAGAACTGTTACAGTTACATGTAATATTTATAGCAAAATCATCCTTAGATTACTGTTATTATCATCATTATCATCATTTTTCTTCTTCTTTTCCATTCTAATCAATATTTACAAAAAAAATGCTAATACTCATGTAACTGAAGGCCAACCAGCCACTCACCTCATCTTCTGTGATGTCCCCCTGTTTCTCCTTGATCTTTGTTACTATAGATTTGGATAGGGATACCATCTCCTTTGCCTGCCAAGTAAAATGGAAGCTGAACAACTGTGCTTAGTTAGTAAAAATGACAATATATTTGCTTAGTTAATAAATATAACAATACATTTTTACAATTAAAATTTACTGCTTTGCAGGAAGTATTACAAGCTAGAACAAGACTGTTCTCTGGTACTGTACATGTGTGTCACCTGAAGCGTGACAGAAAAAGTGTGACAGACTGTGGGCCGGGACAGACAGACAATGAAAAATCTATGTGTCACCTCTGTGTCACCTCTGCTTACAGCAGGTGACACAAAAAGGAAGCATGGGCCCAACCCCCAAAAAATGATTAAAACTCCAGCAGATTTTACTAGTAAACACTGAATATTTAGGAATCAATATCTTAATTAGAAAGCAAGAATGACAAAATACAAGTATTCAAGTACATGTATCACTTAGGGCTGATAATGATGGTGGAATATTGATGCCAGATCATACCGTTACTTGGAGCTTGGGTTCATCCTCGATCAAAAACCAGAACTAATCATCAGAAATAACTGAAGAAATAATTTCAATCTATCATTGAACATGTCAAAAGTAGACCACTGAAAACAAAGAAAATCCCTATTTATCAACCATGGCCACAACTGATTATTTTGTTGGCATTTTATCATTAATGAATCCCTAAAGACAGGGGTTTACCTTCTCCATGAGTTTCTTAAGGTCTTGGAAGGACTGGTTGATGGAGACGTCCGTCTGTTTCTGTCTCTGCTGAATAGATCGCTCAATACCCACAATTCCTGGCCGATGTCGAGCCCCCTGGTGAGAGAATGGTAAATATAGAGTAATAAGGAATTTAGAGAAATATCACCAGAGGTCATGAAATAATACTGACATAAATGGTAGCCACACATAATATCATTTATAATAGTTTTATTTTTTCCATGAAGCAAATTATTTTTTATCTTTCAACCCAATCATTTCAAGACTGAATTTTTGGACATGTAAGGTCTCTCTGATAGCTTTATCACCAAGGTATCATCTGACAAAATCAGAGCAATATTTCATTTCACAGGGCAATATATGTCACACCCAGCATTGGAGTCTTAGATACAAGCATGAGACTTCACTTTTCAGAAGACTTGGTTTAAAGTCACTGTACCTGAGCAGTTGGCTGTGAGTTGGGCAGGACTTTTTTCTCCCATGTCCTGTCCTGGAGGATTTGGTTGAAACAGCGATAAAACTGTAAAGTCACAAAGAGGGTTCTTTTATACCTAGTGGTTTACATCAATACCGAAGCAGCTTGGTATTGTATACATGACTATATTCAGATAGGTTTGAGAATTTTGAAAGGTACTTAGAGGTTTCCCTCATTTTAAGACTGGAGTATATGAGTAAAAAACTTCTTTTTTTTTTGTAAGTGACCCCTGAAACATTACTGATGATTACTATTTTTTTTAAACACAACTTTACTGAAGTCCAGAGTATTTCAATACAAACTTGTTATGTGTGGCAAATTACAATTTAAGAAGTTTGAACATTTATTTTATATTATGAATGCTAGTCTGGCATGAAATTCATCACAAACTTTAGACTATCAGATAGCTGAACCTCAGTCCTAATGAACTGTTCCCCACCTCAGACTCTCCGGACTCCCTGAAGGACAGTCGCACATAATTGTAGCGACTGGATGATGCTGGGCCAGAGGGCGCTCCCGTCTCTGGCTCCTGTAGGTGCACAATGATCTTCGCACTGCAACAAATGATGATGAATCATCATCATGCTTGTAAAAGACACATTGAGAAGTAAGAACCTCAACCAATACCACTCACCAACACTGATGTAATGCCAGATCAGACTGAAAGCACAGCTCAATCTGAAGAGGTTTACAGTTTTATCTTCTTGCTTCAATGGTAGTTATTAACAGAATCAAAACTGGTCAGTGTGTGAATAACTTGCAGGTTCACTGGACTAAGACTTGGTGCAAAGGTTATTTTCTGTTAGCTTTAAAGAGAAATAAGACGGCCTATATTGCTCACCTTTTGTTTGCTGTGTGTTTAGTATTTCAGTTATTTTTAGGCTTACAGAATGCTTACTTGAGACAGATATAGTGCTGCCACATTGCAGTATCACACTGTTGACATGTGGCATGATACCATATCTTGACAACGGGTCAACCAGTCTAGAGACCTGTTTTTTTGTCTAAGATTTGCCCTGGTGACCTACTTTATAACCCCACAAAACCCAGTTTCAAACTCTTCTGAGATTTAATGCAGACAAACATTCTGACCAGTTTCCATGAAGACAGGGCCAAGACTGTGGCCTAGAGAGTCTTAAAGACTGATAAAAAAAAAAGCTCATCCTGAGCACGGTGCTCAGTTAAGCTGAAACGAATGGAAGTCCACAAATGGGTGTCATGACTGTGCGGTCTTCTATACAAATGACCTTCATAATGGTTAACATTTTTCAGCCAAATTTGATCTTTGGTTTAAAATTAACTGACAGTGTATGGGAAAATGCATTAGGTTGTCAATATGGACAAGTTAGTTTTAGTGATGACTAGGATTTAGTCTCTCTGTCTGTTGTATGATAACGTAAACATTTTGAAATATTCAAGTTTATAATTATATTACTGAACCTGTGTGATTGGTACTATAACTTGAATTGATAAATTCTGGCTACCTAATTAAGTTCCTGGATAGTTGATTTGATGTTAATTTAACTTAATTATGTGATTTGAATTCAATTAAAAATGTATATCCATGTTCAGAACAGTCTGCAACAGAATTTAATAGTGTGCTTTCAGCTGTAATTAATAAATTAGAAAACAAATGTGCATAAATTCTACTTCCAAAGCTTTATATTTAACCCTTTCCCTCATAGAGGAAACCATGAAAAGACCTATGCGCACAACATAAAACCAGATCAGCCTGCGAGTAACTCGCAGACTGATCAGGTTTTATGCTGTTCGCTGCTCCTCAGTGGTCTGGAAATGAGGACTTTATAATTAAATTTGGTAAGGTTTAAGTGTGGTTTTCTGCAGATCAGGCTTTATGTGGTACCTATTGAGTGCGTCAAAATGAGTCTATATGAGGGAAAGGGTTAATCTTAGACCTATAAACTACATGTGACTCACCTCTTGGCAAAACCTGAAGGCTGTTCTTCCAAGTACACTACCAGCTGTAGCGGCAGAATTAATGCTGACTGAAATATTAAAATATCTCTAAAAACTAATTTCACTAAAATTATATTGTAGGTACAAAATCTCCTCAGAACCAGAATTTGTAACAAGAGTACTGCATACGGATGCCAATGATTGTTTGTTAAGTTTTTTTGTTTGTTTTTTTTTAAAGAGGGAGATAAGGTCAAATGTACCTAAGAGTTATGCCCCTTGATGACAAAAGAGCACTTGTTATAGTGGAGGACAGACAGTTTAATTGTTTAGAAGTTATGGCCATGGTTAAAATTTTCACCGCAACATTGACGCCAAAGTGTCATCTAAGTGATGACAATAACTTGACTTTTTCCTTTGAAAAACAGACAAACTTAAAAGTAATACATACAGTACATATACAAGACGAAGTAATCAAAGGATACATACACTTATAATTTTCTTATCAAATAAACATTTTTTTGTAGATAGTTATACTGTCACGACTTAGAGCTACATGAAGATCACTGTACTGTTTAAAGTCAGCACAATAGCAGTAGATCTGTTTCTGACCTTAAACACAACACTGTCTTGCTAACATAGCTGGCCCTTGCTAACCTATCAGCTATTTCAGGCCTTACCTGAAAGCAAACACTGATGCCATAATGATACACTTGGGTATACTTGGACATTTTCAAATTGTGTATCAATTATGTACAGCAAATAAAATGAGTGATGTTATTGTGTTTGATGTGGGCATTTAGGCTTCCCAATGGAAGTTTTAAGGCAATATTAATACAGTCTGAAGAAATGTTATATTTGTGTGTTTGTGTTCATTGGGTTATCCAATTGACAGTATTTCACCCAGACACAATGTCTACTTGAGGCAGATAAAGTACTTCCACACTGCAGTATCATGCTGTAGACATGTGACATGCCACCGGACCTCTATGTTATATTATGCATGTCACCTTCAGTGAAATTTCTAACATGTTCATTTTTTTCACTTTTCCAGACAAATTGGCATATGTGTGTATGCCTGGATAGTGGATATATGCCTGATACACAAAATATTTATGATTTTATAAAGATTATATTAAACAATATCTACCACAGTATGAGCAATCAGAAAAACAATGTGCTGCAGTGTGATGCACAGAAATTGCAATGCATTCATATCTGTCATGTTTGCAGGTTGTATAAAATATCCTCATGCATATTTGAAGACTGCATTTATGTTTTATACCCCTTTATACCCCAAGGTAAACTACTTTGTTTTAAGATGAAATTATTTCAAAAGAGTTTTCTGGGGCGAGTTGCTTACACAAGTAGTTTCAATGTGGTTTGTAGTCTGGTTCCCAGTCATCCTTATCATTATAGATGACATAGTGTCAGGGCTAGGTACCTAAGCCAAGACCCAGACAATGAAACTTATCGGAACATAATTATTGTGTGAGCAACTTGCCCCTGACTAAAACATGTTGATTGATGATGATCCATGAAATAAACAATGGCTGATTTTATGTTCTAAAATATCCTTTATCTCTTAATATAATTCTGGACTTAAAAGTTGGTGAGATACTTACCTGACTAAAGTTATCCTTCCAAAGTAATCTGTGGGTTGACAGGATCAACATGCCATTGTTAAAGTTTGTCTGAAAAAGAGATTTCAGCAATCTTAGTACAATACATTGCAGATTTGGTTAAAACATCCTTGTTTTTGGAGTGAAAACAAATAATTTGACGTATAATCTCGTCCTCAACACATGCGCACCATCGTATCTGCATACAAGCTTGAAAGTCATTCATCATGTCTTGTTGCTGTCCCTGCAATCTACATTCCAACTCCAGCCAGTTTGTTCTGTTCGTTTTGTTGTTTGCAAGAAACTGTTGTTCAAAAATTGAGAAATTATGTAAAAAAGATCTACGAAAAGAAAATAGCCAATGAAGTGAAAGAAAATGACAAATCTAGTATTAGTGTTCTGCAAAACCCTGATGGAAAGGAGATAATTCTAAAAATGGCAACTTATGACAAGGCAAATCTGCTTTATAATTCTTCTTTTAGTAGTGATTTCACTATAGTGCTAAGCAACAAACATTTTTTTTAATCTGCCCGGTTATGTTAACGAGTTGGGTTTTTTTTGTGCCGGGATTTGAACCTTCAACAGTGAGGAGTTGAGTTGACAAGTCAGAATAAGCTATCATAAAATACAATAATTTGAGAAACTTGCCAGGTAAAAATTAAATCAATAACTTACTTAATTAGACATTTTAACGGCTAATTCAATATAATGAATTGTGTATATGGGTATATTTGGGAGTTTTGGAGTATATTTGGTATTTCGTGCCGCCCATAGACTTGAAGCATTTCAGCTTGGATTGGCGCAGTTATAAATATTGTAAACAAACTGTACATGCAGTTTTATTGGTTTTGCTTTTGTCTGTTTGCGCAACACGCGGCTTTAAGCAGATGCCTCAGAGAGGAAGGAAGGAAGGAAGAAAAAAGAATTCTCTCTTCAGTAAATGCCCAACTGAGCTTGTGAGGCGTTGAGGAGTATACTGTAAATCATTGAAGCTGAAGTTATAACTGCTATGATTTTAGGTGCCCGATTTTAGACGAATCGCTAAAAAGGTGGGGAATGATGGTACTGTACATCTAAAGGAAAGGAAAACAATAGACCTTATCTTCGCCATCATAAATTGCAACTCCTGGCTGTTGCTTAGCAAGTGATTCCCAACTATCCAGAGTATATTGCCCCATGAAAACATTCATTTTTTTTTTTTGGAACCTTTTTTTGCAGTTACCTCCCTTTCGCTAGGAAGTTTAAGATACGGATCCCATAAATGATTTTTTTTTTAATTGTTTTTTTTTTTATGAACATCTTAACCTGGATATAGAAATCTTCGATTTTAATTGCTGAAAATTATGGTTTGTTTTAAATCAATCTTGACTTATTCATTAAAAGTTTTAATTTTTATAAATTTAACCTAATTTTATACCATAATTAAAATGATTTTTTACAAATTCCTTTGATCATTTTTCTAAATTCAAAACATTAACTGCGCCGTCGTCGAGTCCCAAGCCCCGAGTTAGAACTAATGCAAAATAAGTGTGTCGCACAAGAAACAAAATGCAATTTAGCGTTTCGGGGACTTCATCACATCAAAACTCTGTGTAACGTACGAAATTTAATCGATGGATATTTTACCGAAATTGTAATGTATAATGAAATATTCATACAATAGTTGTTAAGGCGTTTTTTATGACTTGTCTCGATATAAATGGTTAAGAATTGTAATATACCGTGCATTGCAAACTATGCTTTGTGATTTTTTTTTACTGCGTCACCATTTCAACAAGGTCCTTTCACAATTATAAACCTACCCCCTGTTTCAAATGACACCTGATTAAGAGATTATTGAGTAATCCCTTTGTTGTCTTATCATTTTCAGTCTCAGCAGTGATTTATATAGAGGTTTGTTTTGAGTGGATATGGACCATCTCTCACCGAGAAGTGATACAATTCTATTATTTTCACGGACGCATTGCGCGAGTGAACATGTCAAAATTGTATCACTTAGAGATGATATGTATTCTTTATCTACTCAAAACAAACATTATTTTAACTGCTGACGAAAGAATTTGGGACTAGTAAGTATTCAAGTAAAAAAGTAGTTCCGGCAAACTTATATCATTTACATCAGGACCGTTATATTAGAGAATATCTCCTGCTTACATTTAGAGATATGGATTTTGATTGAGATGATCTCACTGATATAACATAGATCCCCATCGGTTAACATAATTAAGGTTTTGTTAATTAAACTTAAATGGTCATATTCGTTTATTTTGAATTAATAAAAATGCCTCATCAACATAATTTCTATTACTCAAATCGTCATCTCCTTAGTTACCTATATAGTTTAAGTCTTCATCCACTTCACACTATTTTTAAAGGCCTTTCTGTGTTTCTTTGTTCAATTTAAATCGAAAAGGTATTTGTTTAGTTCATCAGACTCGTATGTTTTTTGTCTTTTTTATCCACGTTATAAATCATGGCTTTGTCGTCTTCATTTGTAATAATACAAAACCAGGAATTATCGTTGCCAGGATGAAATCAATTGAGGACAAACGAAAAATCATGTTAAAGAAATTTGAGCTGAAGAGAATGCGTCAATTCGAGGGAGTCTACATCGATCACGATCTTTCGTACTCGGACAGGGTGATGTCGATCGAATAACTTTCGCACCGTGCTGCACGCGTTGAAATGCCAGGGCCTTACAATGAAAGGTTCTCGTGTCGTGAGTGCAAGTGAGGAAACACGTGATGGACCAATCAGTGGGCAGCATCGTCCCGGGCCTAACGGGCGGCGAACCGGTAACCAGGGTGCGCGAGATGAATCGGGGTGGCAAACTACCGGTGTCCGAGGCCGTCGCGGTGGTCAGCGCTACAACAACAATGGTTTCCGGGGGAGTCAAGGGGGGCAAAGGGGAGGTAATCACAGACACTAGGTATCAGCCGGGTTTTGGAATGTTCGTGGCTGGAATATTAACACAGACTCAGATAATTATATTTTAAGATCATTGTGTGTTTTAGATCAAAATTTAGACATTTTAGGCATAGCCGAATCTCACATTGTAGGTGATGATATTTTGACGCTTGATAATTATGTGTGGTTTGGATTTAAC
This sequence comes from Solen grandis, assembly GCA_021229015.1. Lineage (NCBI taxonomy): Eukaryota > Metazoa > Mollusca > Bivalvia > Adapedonta > Solenidae > Solen > Solen grandis. Next base: position 756,540 of record CM037784.1, on the reverse strand, counting down.
CGACAGAATATTCATATAAATGCTAGAAATGGTTCAGGCGGTGTTGGCTTTCTAGTTAATAATTAAACGTCTGTTGAATATTTATAATGTATCCATTTTAGAGGCGGAGTTTGAAGGTATTTTATGGCTTAAATTGGTGCATAAAACTTCCAATATTACCTTATTGCCATGTGTATGTTACCTACCACCTGAAAATTCGTCTAGAATGATGGATGTCTATTCATTTTACGATCATTTACTTGCTAATATTTATCAGTTTCAAAATGATGGAACCATATTTATTTGTGGTGACTTTAATCTTTATATATCTTTATTTAATTCTTTGACTTATACAATCATGTACATCGTCAATACATAATAAATATACTACACAAATTACACACGTGAAACAAAACAACACTCTCTCTCCGACTCACTCTCTCATCTACTACATCATACCACTTTTACCTTCATCATTAGTTTCTAACATCACTGATATCTCTATTATTAACATGATAATCATTTCGTTTTCAGTTTTTTTTTCGTAAATTGTATCTAGTGATCAAACTTAATACCTTGCTTATAATTTAATATTTAATATTAATGATAGGATAATACGGAGAATGGATCCTCACTGCTATCTCTATTATGCATACATTTTTAATGATTTTTAATCTTGTATATGTAAAACTTTTATCATCATCGATATGCCTATGGTACTAACTTATACATATATAAATGCATACACCCAATGTGTAAAGTTGTCAGTAAAAAGCTACAATATACTGCTTTTGTTTACGAAATACAAAAGGTCCCTGTCCCTTAAGGTAGCGACACTGGGTAATGGACAACTATCAAATTTACTGGTTTTGAATAACCTGAGTATAAACATAGTTAGTACAAAAGTTATACCCCTATCTTATGTCAAGATATCTGTTCTCAGAGTCGACAAAATATAATTAGTACCTTTGTTATTCCCCATATTGCACACATTTTTCGAAAATTTCGGACAGCGCTATCTAAGTCATTTTTTCACTAAATAACTTCGTTTTTGTATTAAACTGTATCTATACAAATGAACTAGTGATCCGTGTCTCAAATTTCTTTTAAAATTTTCTGTTCAAAAGTTATTTAACTTAACTTTTTATTTTCGCTTCGAAACACGCCGCTCGTCAATTAATTAGCCATTGTAACAAAACTAAAACAATTATCGAAAAACTGAGACACGGATCACTAGACGGATCAAAGACCTTCCGACAGACGAAAACCGCTTTGAAATCGGACAATAATCAACTTTGTTATCACTGTCCAAACACCCCCACTACAAGCTAATTCCAGTGTGTGGAAAATTAGCTTGAAAGATAAAACGATCAAAATGTGCTAATTAAATGGGATTATCGCATAACTGTTCAGCCTTAATTAAATTCTTTTTGCTCAGTAGTTTAGCTGTTTGATACATCGTCCATTATTCACACTTTCCGAACATATAAGTACCTAAACTTTTGGTTTACATCCCATAAAGTCATCTAGAGTCATAGTGCACACGGCATATAACACATAAAAAGTCACGTGACTATCTTCAAGCGTCGAGATAAGGGGCCCCACACAGGGATATAATGGATACCGAAGCCGCACTAAGCCGAGCAGTCGTAGGGGCAGGGTATGATTGAAATGTGTTTTTTGCATTTATTAATTACATATACCGTATTTTATTATTTGATATTATGCCTGTTTCAATATGATACATAATTAGGGTTTTGGTTAAGGTAGCGACATTGGGTAATAACGGTAAAATGCATCAAAATGTCTATGAAAATAAAATTAAAGGACACATTTTGTTTCATCAGTCTGTATCTTCATTCTGGTACAGATCTCCAAAATTAATAGAAATAATCGATTATAAGAAAATAACCATTATTTATGCTCCATGCACAGACGTCGTATATAGCGCAGGTCATAAAATCGACGTCACGCCTGTCTTTGAATAATAAGCAAATTTTCTCTTTTGTCGTTTTATTGATTCTTAACTGAAATCTTCACGACAAAAAAGTATGGGTTTTATCGGACTTTTGATTGGTTTGCTTTTTTATCAACACTGTCTCATCATTTCTTACATATAAACGGTTTCTTATCCTGCTAACATGCAATATACGAACCCCAATATACCAAAACTGTAAACTTCTATAACAATAGATTGATTTCTTAAAATTAGTAATTATAATGTTTTTTTTTTATTAATTGTATGTGTAAATATAATTGCAAATAAATGCTTATAAAAATAAAGCCATTGCTAGGGAATACTTTTAACTGAAAGTAACCTTATTGAAACGTATTGGCATATATAAAGTTTTGTTTACTACTTTTGCAACAATATAATACAAAAACTTTGTGTTTAAAAATATTGTCTGTATAGATTATGACTTGATTTGTCTGGGTCGGGTTAATCAGTGTCCCCTGAAAACTGGTTTCCTGTGTGTACTGCACGTGTGCTTTTATTACCGTGTGCCGTTTGGTCATATATCACACAGTTTACTGGACTCGGGGCCCGAGCTGTCACCTTGTATATTACGTAATAGACTTCCTGTCCCCAGTGTAACTGGCTACATGTTGACAACTAACGGGCCTCTAATTTGTTACTATTTGGGTCTCTAAGAGACCGCGTGGAAACAATTGTACTGATAAAGTGTAATGAAAAAAAAAATGAAGTTCATTTCGATATTCAAATAAAGGGACAAATACTTTAAGATTTTGAGTATATTAAATACTATTGAAAAGATTTCTTTTATTTCCCATATTTACTTCAGGTGATAATAAACATTAACCTGCTGCTATAGTAACTGATAGTTATTTGACAAACGGCAAACTAATATCTTCCTAGCGTATAAACTGATTTCCCTACACGGCGCCTCTGAAAGCCCCGCCTACTCGACGTCACGTGATCGAAATAGCGGGCTGCTTTTTCGGCTATATGGGGTCTGGTTAATCAGGGCCATAAATCGCATATTTTAAAGTGAGATATTGGATTTTTGTTTTCACAGATCATTAGAAGAAGGTGTGAAGTATTTTATTCCGTTAAAAACCCATTTTGATGCATTTTACCGTTATTACCCAATGTCGCTACCTTAATATCTTTCTAGATACACTAGAAAGATTGTAGGATAAGGTATATTAAGAATTGCCTTATATTTCTTTCCCTCTTATATCCCTAACGAAACGAAATTTAGAGAAAAGAAGGAAATTGACCAATAAAATGCATAAATAATAATGAACGTATAGCTTCTACGACTACTAGTTGTAATTATAATACACAATGTAATACCACAGCACACACAGAAGTTAAAGAACTTGTCATAGTAGCCACTCATAACAGTATCTATCTTTCATACAACACCCCCTTTCATACACAACTTGCCATTTCACATAACAGTATACATTATTTACACATATTGATAATGGGATAGCTAAATTTTACATTGTGCCAGTCTCCCTATTAATCTCCCAATATTATCATTTCTGCATAGTCAACACAGAATCGATAATTAACAAAACAATGAATTACATATTTTCACATCACAGATTCAAAAATTCGTTTCTTATTAGTGTTGCTTTTGTAATATATTTTGCAAGATTTGTTAATGTTTTCCTATTAACATTCAGTAATTCAACAAACTTGGTCATACTTGGATATTTGTAATGATACTTTTTTATATATGTCTTTCGTAAATCTTTTATTTCATATTAATATAAAATGATACTCGTCTTCTATATCGTTTCTATTACACAAAATACACTTTCTGTCAGCTCTCTCTTTTCTATCTCGACCATATCTCAAGGTTTCAATAAATAAACTATGTGCACTAATTCTTATCTTACTCAAACATACTCTGTGTTTTCCAAATAAAATGTCCAGGTAGTTTTCATATTCGTAGATGTGGTGACCAGGAAGATTTTATTGCAGGGGTTGACAGTGTACCTGCACGTAATGTCATTGATTTCGCGACAAATAGATATGGAGACTTACTGTTAGACTTTCTTATTAATACTCCCAAGCAAGCATGGGTATATCGTGCCGATATCAGTACACTGATATCAGTTTGCGACATCGGGCCGATATACAGCCGATATCCCAACCTGCAGATCCAGTAGCATAGAGTAAATTGTATCATGAATCCAAATGTAAATATCAACAGCACATAAACATATCTTGTTGTGCAAGTGTAAATAAACAAGGATTTGTCTATATAAAATTCAGATCGTTTCCACATATCGGTCCTATATCGGGCTGATATCAAAAAATACTTTCACAAAGGATGTAACTCTCCTTGGAGTGTAGGTTCAAAAAGTAAATAGGAAACAATTTTATATTAATAAGTAGGGAAGATAAGTGTGCTAAATCTTTCTAATATTTTTATTTGATTTAATATCATTTGTTTAATTGAAACTAAACATTTAAACTATAAAAAAAAATGTTAAAAAAATCAAATATTAGCCTCGTTTTGATTTTGACTGCATTCCCATGCCACCATGCTCTTTGAGTTTGAATTTTCTTCAGATGTTTGGTCATCTTAAACCGGGTATGTCCATTTAACGTATAAACACAAATGACCATTTAAACCTGACCTTAAATACCATTTGATTTTAATATTTTATTCTTGCATGTATGTTAGCATAAGGCAGTGTTGTTGTTTTTTGTTATGTCATGGGTTTTCGCGACAGTCACTTCGTAAAATTTGATTGCATCCTAACTTAAAAAATAAAGAAATAAAACTTGTTGTGTATGAGATATCGTACTACATGTTCATATACTGATACACAATCTTGTATTGTTTTTTTATAAACACTGTTGAGTTTTATTTTGTATACACATTCTTATCCAATTTGACATATATTCAGGGGCCAATTGAGGGAGTTGTTTACCTCGTCTCCATAGTACATGAATATACAATGGCGTGCCTGGACCCAATTTCGGTATACGCACCATGGCTAGGGTGGGTCTTTGGGCATGCTTCCCCGGGGGAAAATGCCCCTGGAACGCCGTAGGAGCATTTTAAAGGGTGATAAGTACATACAAAAACTGTAAAATCATAATGAAATATGATAAAAACGCGCAGTATTTTTAACTAATGCATAAGGATAACACTACCTCGGTATATGGACTGAAACCAAAAAAGTATTCATTGAAAAAATAAGAAAAACAATCAATGTTTTTACATCAGAAAGAATAAAGTTTAAAACAAATACTGCTTGTTTGTACTTTTTGTTTCAAAATAACGGTGTCATGAAATTCTAAACGTTTGGGAAAAAAGAAAGATGAAACTGTCGCGATCGTCTTTAAGCGTTCTTATACTGACATTGTGATAACTTATCATCCAAAAAATTTGGGGTACCCGAAATATGTTTACATGTCCGAAACATTGCGATTATAAACTATAGTATACGCCCCGGGATTGAAATTGAACCTTTCTAGCGTTTGCTTCAATACTGAATCATTTAGTTAAAAAAACAACTTTGAATGAGATATGAATCTTGAATAATAGCTCAATAGATTAACTGTAGGTCCTTTTCAAAACGATAAAAATAGAAGCCAATAATTCAAATGCAGAAATGATTATGGTATTAAGTTTTAAAGTCAATAAAATTGATAGTCTGGTATTATAATCTAGCACTAAATTGGTAGACATTTTTATATATATTTTGTTTTTCACCTCCGAGCTACGAACCCACGTGGAGTGATACTGAAAGGAGTTGTAGACAGAGTCGTTACCACTGGGCCAACTTTGGAGCCTTATTGTAAACCGATTTAAAACACCAATAACACTGTCCTTTGTCTAGTTAATAAAACGACTCCCTTTCTTTAGAAAAAATATAAATACTAAAATAAGCTCTGTTTTGAAAACACTGAGTTAGTTATTTGTATTTTGTTGAGCTTCTGGAAGGTAAAATAACTTAGTATGTAACATATTTCAGTGAAATAATTAATGTTCAAAGAAATACAGTCAATTTTAGAAAAGACTAATAAATCTAAATATAGAACCAATTTAAAACCCGTTCGAAAGATATTACAAGTAGGGTATATAAAGTGTGGATTATGTGAGACGGCAGTCAGACCCAAGTAAGTTTCTGCACAATGCAGACATACCCTAATGTTCGCCGGGTGCGAACTCGATCGGCCTTTACCATTGTACGGTTTAGGTCTCAATTACAGCATGATCCTGGTTTTTTTTAAATACCCTTGCTCTATGGTCTCCTCTTTCCCATCTCCGGCTATCTCTATCTCTTCAACTAAAAGCTACATTCACTGTATCCAGCTCTTAAGCTACTCCCCTTTTCAAAGTCTCTTCCTCTTTATAGCTCTTGCATTTCTTTACAAGTAAAACCTTCATTTTTTTCTTCCACTATAGTCTAACTTTATTCGTGTGTCGAAAAAAAACGTGTAATGAGAGAAGACAATGGACAAAATGTCGCTAGTTACTTTGAAAGCGGGTAAGGAATCGCGGATGAGATAGAGTGACTGAGATAAGAAAAGGAGAAAGATTTGGAGACAGAAATATTTATAAAAGAGACACTATATAAAAAGAAAAATAAGAATACTGGAGACGAAAAAAAAGGAAAAAAAAGTTGAAACCTAAATGCATGAGGGCCCACGACCAGGATCATGCTTTAATTTGAGACACACACAACTCCAGTGCCTTCAGCGCTATGATTTGTTGGAACCAATGGATGAGCCAAATTTGAAAAATTGGAGCCATGTTTTTTTGTGTTTTTTTTTTCTTTTCATGAGCCATTTAATTAGTCAATAATATACAAAAACGCGAATATTTAACACAAATTAAGGACTCATATACGTATGCATAAGAACAATAAAAAGTTTCATGCTATTTACAAATACATTTATGTTGCACCTAGCTACGTTTACTTTCTTCATGAATCGGAAAAAAAATTAATATCTAAGCCTTCATGCAGATGTTACAGAACATTGCCCTAGTCCGATCTCAGCTATGTGTAACCATTGAGTTAACAGGTTGGCATATTGAATGTATTTTAATTACTATTAGAACACATGAAAAAGGCGGGGAAAGATGAGCTGATCAAGAAAGTATCGTACCGTAAAATATATACCTTAATGTTGTCGGTAAATTAGCCTGTTAGTGCTTATAGATATGATTTTTGTAATATCGTTCTAGGCAAATCCGTTCAAAATAAATTTCTCTGTATCTAATTACGAGGGCAAATATATGCCTTACCCTGGTAAGGCGATGTTTTTTATAGCGTTTTTGGCGTTTTTAAACTTTCGATTTTTCAAATCAATTGTACGCACGTGCGTTAGTGCGTAAGCCCAGGCACGCCCTTGATATAGGTCAGATTGGATTATAAGCCGGATGCCAGTGTTTGTATATTCACGAATTGATGTTTACTTTTCCTTTCACCTTGCAGGCTGTGTGGACATAACTTCAAAACTGAAACGCCTGCCGAAGGAAAACATCTCACGCAAAGTGCTAGAGAGATATGCCTTCACAGGAAAGAAGAGGAAACTTGATGCTGAATAACGTTCGATACAGTAAGTTGATTTTTTTTTCAAACCAATACTAAGAAATTGTCAATTCAGAGAAAGTATCATATGTCAGCAAACATGTATTTGAAATAAACCATTGTCATTGTTAAGAGAGTTTCTGAGCTATTACAACTCCTATAGCTTTGTAATTATAAAATTTAAAGCAAATTAAAGCTGCTAAACCAATAATTCTATACCAATTTACTATCTCGTTAAATGAAAAAGATAATAAAAATGTCTTCTTCCTTTGAAATAAATTATTAAAAGTGTTGTATAGTCAGTTTGATGCATCTAATAAGATGTTTATATCAACCTCTTTTGTTTGTGTCCTGAACAGAATGTGGACA
>CM037784.1:698562-748562 GCA_021229015.1 Solen grandis | reverse complement strand
GGATTCTACAAGTATGCCCTATTTTAAAAGGCAAAAATAATGTTCGACATGTTCATAATGCATTAGATTTTTAATCCATGGAGCGCCTAAACCAAGTTTGAAGAATCTTAGATTATAGCACCTCAAACGTTTTTTGTTTGTTTATTTTGAAGGTTAAGGGGCTTAAGTCAGACATTACCTATGTGCCACTAAAACAGTCAGTCAAGTCATAAACGTATATCAGTTGGACAAAGATTTACAATATCGTTAAACTTTAATGGACTAGTTCATACTAGGTTAACTTTAAAAATCTACAAAATAAAAAAAATCGTATAATAGTAAAGGAAATGCAACCACTAACTCTATTTTTTCCCAATTTTATCTTGCCACGTCCATGTCACGTTAATGTGGATTGTTTTCCTTGATTTTTAAGTGCATTATAACCTGAAAATTTCACTGTTTTGAACAATGAACTTATCAGGAACTTGAACCGACAATACGTTATAAACTGATCGGAGCCTCAATTGTGCCGGGTTTTACGCAATAAATGACACCATAAATAAGGTCACGCACGCGACGTAACCCCGTGTATTTTGACGTCTTGTCTGGCCTTTAAAAATGCTTATTTTGGTGAAAGATCGACTTATAATTTCATTTGTGAACATAAAAAGATGCATTTAAATATCATTTTTTATGTTCGCTTAGTGAAAATTTAAATCAATCTTACAAAAATAAAATAGTTGCATGCATAAGCCCAATCTAAAATTCGCTGTAAGCGCCACGGGCTTTTATTTTGCGTTGCTGTCTAACCTTCCTAGGGGTGAGTATTTTAACGATTTTTGTCGGTTGGTATTCTTATCATCACGTCAAACAAGTTACGTATCAATGTTTGTTGGGATGATAAGCTAAAACATATTCCTCGTATTCACGATGTTTTATTATTATTATAATTATTATTATCATTATTATTATTATTATTATTATTATAAAACATTCTGACTGAATTATAGTTTCTTTTATATAAATAATATTATTTGGGGGCCGCCGTGGCCGAGAGGTTACAGTCGTGGAATACAAATCTCTCAGCCCCTCACCGCTTTGGGTTCGAATCACGGTCGGGACTTCGGATTTTCATGTGAGGAAGCCTTCCAGCTGGCTTACGGTAGGTCGGGGGTTCTACCCGGATGGACTCTGTACATAGGTCCCCTGGGTCCCCCCCTCCCCCCTGTAATTAGCTGGACGTCGCTTATATGACTGAAATACTGTCGTAGCGACGGTAAACACCAACACAACAACAACAATAATATAAAGTTATTTAATCAAAATATTTCTCCTTGGCGCATGTTGAGATTTTTTCAGACCGAAAGTTATATTATTATTATATTATTGTTATTATATAATATATTACATTCTGTTTTACCGACTCCGTATGACTTAAAGACGGTACGCTTTATTATAATGATGCTTACCGTATATTTGTTACTGGTTGCTATGTAGAGCGCATGGCGCTTATTCGAAAGTAGAACTCTCTACGGACGACATATGAATTGCAGAAAAAAATGCGTTTGAAAGGAATCATCATTTTATCATGCATAAATGACTTGCGACAGGTAGTTATAAAACGTATAAGGCCCATAATATACAATTATAGTTCTCTTGCAAAATTGCCAAAAGGCAGCACTTAACAGAGCGTTCTGAAATTATATAAATATAATGGATATCGCGTATCCAATAGACACACATGCATATACTGTAAACAATGATATTGTTTTTATTATACTGTAAAATATCACAAAGTCAGGTTAGCGTCATGTTCTGTCTAGCAAAGGTTTTCTTTGTAAGTTTTAACATGTGAACCTTAATATGAGAATAAATGTGTGGTTTTACAATATTCATGGGGTAGATGGGGCGCTTTGGCTCGTCTTTCTTAAATCGGGAAATTTTGCTTAATTCAATTTAACAGCAATAACAAATATACGACTTTCAACTACTAGAATATCATAATAGTTCAATTATTTAAATTTCAGATACTGTTGCAAAAATCAAACAAACTCAGAGTGATTACTCATATTAGTTGTTGTATTTTTTGCGTCCCTGCTTTTAAATTATCTCCAAGTTCAATATGTGATATATAGTCCTAAGAACGAAGGTCATTAGTAAGATCATACGAATTTAGGATTCAAAAATGTTTAATATCGTGACTAAAATGTTCAATACCAAGCCTTCAAAATCGTATTTCACAGCGCGTCATCCGCTTTCTTTCTTATTTATGTTACATTCGAAACATTATTAGCGTCATTATGCCGTAGAAAAGTGATATGATACCTTTACCAGTCATATCATCCTAACAACATACAAAGCAGCCCTAGAAAGTGTGCTCAGCAACAAGTAAGGGAAATATTTACGACGGTAACTATATTGCGTAAAGAGACCCAAATTTGAACCGGAGACAACTGTACACATTCCGGGTACACAATTCTTAAAATATGAGACGCTAGCATCAACGGTATCTAGGCAACAACTAAATTACTGATTTATATTTAGAAGAAATGAAAATACATGTTATCATTTACTTTCCATTTCGAGATTTAAGAAGGAAACAAGGTGATTTTCAACTTACCGAAGATTGTTATACTTTGCATTTTTATTTATCTTACACCGACCGACAACGCAGGTGAACCGTTACCTTGAAAGGTTAATTTTCAGGACATGTTTATCACACACTATTTTAGGACAACTGCTATCGACAGTTATATAGATATGTGTGCATACGTAATACACGCACAACAAAAATAGGAAGTTGTGACCAGTCATATATAATTTACCTCTCCTTATTTGATAACGTGTAGCATATTTTGTCAAAATGCACGTCGGAAAAGGGGTGCTGTTGCACCCTGTGCACCCTTATTAGATATGCAATTGAAACCGATTTTAATTGAGTTCCCTTCACTATCACGAATAAAATCTTTAAGAAATAGAAAGAGCAGTAAGTCTCCCAAGCACAATTTTGACTGTGACCTTATTCATTCCGCAATTTTTTCGCAAAGAATAGGAATATAACGAAGGCGTATGTCATGATCGAACCAGACTTGATTAATCGTCATGAATATACACACGTTTGCCACTCTGTAAACTCTTTGAACCTCACAGTTTTATTTCTTTCATTAAAATTACCAGGTGATAGTGAAGGGAACTCCACTAAAATCGGTTAGAACTGCATATATAACAACCCACAGGTTGCTACATACCGGTTTCCGTCGAATAGCGATGAAGTGAAACGTATGGCATCGTAATATAAAATAAGATCAATAATAACTGGTTTAAACAATGTCATTTTATTGCTTCCATAATAACGACCCTCTCTATCAATGGCTATACAGTAAAACCTTGCTTTTAAAAACCACTTACGGTTCCGGCATAAAGTAGTTTTAAAAGCATGGTGATCTTAAAAGTAATTTTAACAATATAATCAGATGTGCCTTTAAAGCGGGGTTTTTTTGTGTGCATATTTAAGAAAAAACTGGTATACGATTTAATTAGTTTTTATGAGGAACTGGCCTTAAATCAATTAAGCGGTTTTGATAGTCAGTGTTCAATTATTTCAGTGAATCATTCCTATATGCATATTAATTTAAATCTTATAAACTGTAGGCAGGAGAAATAGGGCGAGTAAGAGAGGCGTTGTGCTAATTGTTTGCAGTTTATTAAAAGAAATGGAGTGTTATTGACGTCAGTAAAAATATTTATATAGTTTTGGGCCAATGGAGCCACATCAAAACAGGGAGCAACCACTGTTACTATTGTAAAATAAAAACATGTAATATGTTAAGAAAAAACACATTTTATGCATCATTGCATTAACTGATGCAAAAAATAATAATAATAATAATAACAAGATTTAAAATATGCATGTCTTCTATCGTTATTTAAAGAAACTGGACTCATATAATGTTTATCTGTTGACTTCTTCTTAAACTCGTAGGCAACGGGTTTTAAAATTTGGTTAACGGATCTTGCAAGACAACCTGATTCATTGAAGCTCAGAAAAAAGGAAAATGTTTTGAGCTGTTAAAATATTCAGATTTTAAATATAAACCGTCTACATGAAAAATTAATGCAACAAAAGTTTAAAAATAAGTATTACGGCATAATGCAGAAAGTGTAAAATAACATATGGCCGTAGCAGACATGTCTAATTTACGTCCCCTTGACCCAATATGCGGTCCCATTATGTTAATTTATTATTATTTTTTTTTTTTAGTTTACCGTCGCTGCGACAGTATTTCAGTCATATAGCAACGTCCAGCTTATTACAGTTGGAGGAAGGCCTCGAATGCACGGAGGCACCAGAGTAGAACCATTGACCTACCGCAAGCCAGCTGGAAGGCTTCCTCACATGAAAATCCATTATGTATTGTTGTTTTCGGACCTTTTCTGTATGGCTTTGCTTTATTTAAGTCGTGCTTCAAAAACATCGGCGTCTTTGATGCTTTGCACCAAATTCAGTCTTGTTCTCTTCTTTTAACGACCCTGTTAACGCAAGGTTTAAGCGGGTTTATAACATTGGGTTTATTGGAATTGTTTGAATATTTGATCCTCGTTTGCAAAATTTACTTTGATAAACAAAAGAAATTCGAAAATCTGTTCTCTCAGCGCTATCAGCGCTTTGATTTGTAATCAGTTCCATTTATAGATTGAAATAATATGCAAAATGTCGTCTGCCACAGTCGATGGGTGGCTCGTACTTATTTTCGGATAGAGGTCAAGTGATACTTTTGCATAGAGAAATTTATTCGTTGTGCTTTTTTGCCATGGACAATTATTTTTTCCCGTAAATATTTATTTTTGACACAACAGTGATTTTTTGAACAGTGTTACTTTATCTCAGAGTTAAATACAATCGTTGGGTCATATTAACAATATTGAGAGGTTGTTCGGTTTTCAAAGCTTTCAAAGATGCTCAGAATGTAGGTACTATAGTTGGTGATACTGACGTCACTCACAACTAAAAAGTATAATTTACTTTTACTTGTTCTAATAAAACAAGTTATAATTCGTATTTTAATCTAAGCAACCATTTTATAATTTATTTGTTTCAGAAACCTCTAATTCACGAAGAGTTATGCCTGATATAGCTATGATATAGTTATCTACTGATTTGTCATTTATATTCTGAAGAAAAGCTTGTAGGTCACAAGTGTTATAATGCCGTCACATTCACTACGTTACTCGTATATACCATGTGTAAATAATCAGGACAACACGTTTCTATATTACTGAACAGGGTTGTTTGTATACATAATATTGTTCAACTATTTTTTCTGTCTTATCACTAAGTGATGATATTTGTTATGTTCATTTAAATGCGATTGCATTATATAAGTAAAATTGTATAAAAATGTGTAAAAAACGATGCTGGAGATTATATGCTTAATAAACTGGAATACAAAAGTAAATGCGCGAACGATCGCAATTCATACAGAGATATATTTGAACCAATAACTTCAGCAGTTGTAATTGAATTTAAATAGTTGACCTACTGCCGGAATAGCTCAAATGGTCCACTTGCTTTTGAAATTATTGCGGGTTCGAATACAGCTGTGGATTTATCTTAATATTAAATCTTAAATATCAATGTACGTATAAAAGAATAAATAGATAACATGCACTAAAATATACAAATATAGATTAAAGACTGGATGTTATTAATGAGGTTGCAATGCAGTAATGTATTACACTTCTATTTTGGGCCTTATTTAAGAGAGATAGAGAGAGAAGAAACATTCCATGGATATATTTGTACTAGGTATTACATTTATTGTCATGTCTATTCTTGTGCGTTTGTTGCATTATAATTGGTGCCATTTGATTTAAGCGCATTTATTTATGTAAATAAACTATTCGAAATAGAAAGAAAGGTTTGTAGCATAGGGTTTATTGGCATCGCTTGAAAGTTTGATCCGCGTATTTAATTTGCTATGATACAAAAATAAATGCAACATACAACTGTTCTCTCAGCGCTGTCGGCGCAGTGATTATAGTTCATGTTACTAAGTCACGCGTCTGCTTCACCTGCCCTACTATCCAAAGTCCGGGGACAGTCCCGGCCTAAAGGCCGATATGTATCAGTCAAGTCACGTGTGTCTGGGCAGAATTGCGATAAAGTTATTATCAATCACCTTGAACGAAATACAAAATGTGATACAAGTCATACAATCCAGTTCATAACTTATGTTCCTGATTTAAACATTTCTACTTATGTCAATCGGGAAGCACATATCTTTAACTAATACTTAGTTCCCCTCCACTGTTCCTGGATTGCACCAGCACTTTGCGCCATGATATATCACAAACCTTATTTTCTTAATCTCAGATCGAATCTAATAACTTTGAATCAGAACACGTGTAAAGGCGGCTCTCCTTTCATAGTTTTTCACTTGGAAGTATGCATTGTGCTCCCATTATAATCACAGGACCTTGTTTCAGAAACATTTAACTAGCACATGTTACTCTTCTTAATATTTTTTTCGATAAAACTCTATGCATGTATATGTATCTGTTTCCTCATTATTAAATATAATTATTTGGTCAAGCAGCTTTTATGGTAAATTTGTGGGATCTTGAACGGTAGGGACCAGCCAACCATAAACCCTTTTGGTTGGTACTTATTAAGATGAAATACTCACAACTGGCCATGTTTATTGAACATAATATAATATATGAGCTGGTGTGTTGGATACAATATTTGTTCATTAGAAACTCATGTTCGATCATTTTACTCATTATTTTTACTTTGATTGTAGTTATCACTGTAAAGTCAATAAGTGTTTTAAGTCACACAAGTTGGTTTAAAAACTCAGATTTTTTTTTAAATTTTTTTTATACAATTACTTATTTTTTAGATAAAATATTGTGAAGTGAATATCGATAATTAGGACATGGAAATGTGTATTTGTAGTAGAGGTATAAAATGGCACTTGTACTATCTTGCCATAGAGCTAGCTTTTGTGGCGACGTGGAAGAATGTCCGATTTGCATACCGATGGTCCCGAGGTCGGTTCCAGCTTGGGGCAGGAGGATATTACTTGGTTACATTTGGCGCCCAACGTAAATACATGTAACTCACAGTTGTAGAAGGGATGGCACCCTTAGAAAGTCCAACAGACGTTCAAACTCCAGGAATCTGAGGACATATTCTTGAAAGGAGGGGGTGTATGTAGCAGAGGTATAAAATGACATTTGTACTATCTTGCTATAGGGCTAGCTTTTGTGGCGACGTGGTAGAGTGTCCGATTTGCATACAGAGGGTCCCGAGTTCGATTCCAGCTTGGGGCAAGAGGATTTTATTTGGTTACATATGCACCATGGCATACCGTCCCCGGTGGCCGAGTGGTAAGAGCGTCCGCCTCGGGAGCGGGAGGTCGTGGGTTCGATCCCCGGCCGCGACATACCAAAGTCGTAAAAAATGGTACTGTTATAGCTCCCTTGCTTGGCGCTCAGCATGTAAGTGTAGTTGCAGGACTGGTTGGCCCGGTGTCAGGATAATGAGACTGGGTGTGGTATCATGCCACTTGTCTACGGCGTCATACTGCAGTCTGGCAGCACTATATCTGTCTCAAATAGACATCGTCTCCAAATGACTGAAATACTGTCGGTGGGACGTTAAACTCAACAAACAAACAAACAAATGCACCATGGCTCTGTTGCAAGTGATAATCATCATAAATAATATTATAAATTTAGACAAGAAACTTGTGTTAGATCTTATGTAAACCGTGTTTAAACTTCTCAGAACTAAAAGGTCCATTTTTCTTCCAAAAACAGTGTATATCCTTCGGACAGAAAAGCAAAGTTTCGAAATGAGATGCAATCTTTACATACTCGTTGACGACAATACCACAATGCATGAATATTTTACTTAAAATCGTTAAATTGTTAAAAAAAATAGTTAGAATATTCTGTATTTATTCGTCAATTTTCAATTGACACCCCGTATGTCTCCGTTAACAAATCATGAGCGCATAAGTTGATGACATAGCAGATGAACAATATGTGATTCGACAACGGTTTTTCAAATTCAAATTATTTTCGGTTACAGACATTCTTCGGGAAAACTCGCCAATGCAAAATGTAAACAATGAGAATATTTTGACATACATCCAAAATACTAAATTGCCTTATTTGAATAACATTTTCAATGCGCTTAACTGTTATTTTACAGCATATGTTTGCACAGTATGTACCATTTGTGTAACCCTATGATATGTGAATGTTTTTTTTTATATATTTTCTTTTCATTAAATTCATTATGAAATATTATGAGCCATAACCTTCATTAAATAATGAGTTCCAAGCAAGAGAATTAATAAGTTATTGGCGCAGTTGAAAACAAAATGACAAAATACAACGTCATTTGAAAATAGGAGAAATTGGTCTATGTGTTTCATATATACAACATTTTTTGTTGATCCCTCCTTTAAGCTTGTACTTTTCTTTAGTCATAAAAGGAAAAATTAGGACATAAAACATGCACCAATATTTAGCTGAAATATGCCTCATTACATATCTTAATAATCTAATTACGTTGGAAAACCTAAAATATAATATTCATCAATTTTCAAGGTGGGGCGTTTTCAAGGTCCAGGAATATTTTTATTATCACCTATAAGGGACCGTGATGAAATCATATCAGTATGTTGATAGAAACGTTGGTAGACAAAGGGCCACATGCATATAGTTAAAATCAACTGCTGTGTTCATTTGAAAATTTTAGTAATCAAATGCATTAGCATGACACTTTTAGAGGTCCTTATGCCTGAAAACAAATAATTGCACGCGGCAAAGTAAGCATCAATTGTAGATACAAAGATATATTCAATTTGTTCAAATTCGAATTTGTTAAGATATTTAACATAGTTTTTAATCAGTTTTGTAAGTAAAGGAACAATGAAACATTAATACATATTATAAGTTTATGAGGATTATACCGATTTAGGCATCTTTCTTTTTAGTTTCATTTCAAAACCCGGCCAGATTGAAATATTTTCTCATATTGAACAGTATTTGTATTGTAGCTTTATATTCGCGGATAAACAACAGTGGAGACCAACGATAACACAAGTCGGCGTTTTTATCTAGATTTATACTTTATATGTCGCGACCTGGGATCACACCCGCTAAAATCAGTTACATGGTGATTGCTCTAGCCACGACTTTGCCCCCGGGACAGTAAACATAGTTTAAATAGTGACTTTGATAAAGCATATGTTGTTATGTATGTGGAAGGAAAACGGGGTCCAGGAACAAAAAGAAAAAAGAAATAAAGATAAAAACCTTTTAAATCTTTGAACGTGTGACCACTCTGCCCTATTATGTACTCAATCAACTGCAATAGGACGTTGAACGCCAAAGTGAGGCTCGCAATCGCAACAGATAAGGTAAGTTAGCAATTTAAAAAAGCAAACAAAACATTTTATAAAAATATCATCACAAAACGAGATCTTGGATCAAAGACGACATTTATTATTAAAAAAACTCCGTTAATTGTAAATTCCACATGGTATAATCCATACTTATTCCCCCGCCATCACAATTTCGGATAGTAGCAAATCCAACGTATATTGGGATCAGATCTTTGAATATATGTATAAGAAATAGCATCCATTTGCTAATTTGAAATGATTCAAAGAGTGTTATGGGTGGTAATGGTGGGACTTTTTTACATCAATAAATAGATATTTGCTTCTTGTTCAGCACTTCGATGCTATCTTCTTAATAGAGCAAATTTTTTATAGATATAATGAAATATAAAGAGGTCTTATCTATACAACCAATGAGTTCGTTTAATTTTTAAAACGTTTTTAGCCCCATGATCATCATCATCTTGCACATCATAATCATACGAAGAACTGTTGTTTTTTTATCTCTTGTTAAGTAAATACTAAAGTACAATTTCATTTGTGGATTTAGGCGGGGATTGGGTGATTTAGAGCTAATTGTATAAACATATTTATGATTTCCGTCGTTTTTACAAGCATTATTATGAATATCTATGAATTAGATTAAGTTTCACTAACTGGGATTATCTTTTCAATGTTTGTAAGAAGTTGAAGATGGGCTGGTAATATACCTTTGCTAGTACCCTTTGCAACAAGTTAGAAGATGAATGACATTTTATATCTAAATGTTTTTTATATGAAGAAATACATGTCCTTGTATGTTGGAAAAAATTGAATCCATGCGTCTACGAGTATATTCAATTATTTATAAATACAAAATATATTTTTAGATACTGTTATGTTTCCCAAAATGTCGCTTTCATTGTGATATCATTGGATAATATTTGTTGTTAAATTTTTAATTTAAAATTTTTGTTGTATTTATATACATTTACTCGTATAAAGTGAAAGTTCGTTTGCCCTCGTTTTGTAAAATTGCAACTTGTGGTTTGGCCTTCTGGAATATTCAAAATAAAAAACTTGAAAAACGTAATCATCATATTAATAATCATCATCATCATCACCACCACCACCATCAGCAGCAGCATCATAACCATTATTTCAACAACCACCGTCAATAACTTTATCATAATCCATTTTAAGTGATCGGCTTTGTGGGATTTTTTTTGTCATGATTCCACACCCAGTCACATGATCCTGACACTAGGCAAACTAGTCCTCATTCGAAGCATGGAAGTGACCAGTATCAGTTATTTCTAGCGACTTTGGTATGTCGCGGTCGGTACAATAATCGATACAACTGTGAAATACATATTCTAATATTGATAGTTAAGACATTGACCATGACATACACGCTAATGTAATGATAATGCTGATGAGAAGTGTAGGAGGGGTGATGATAATTACGAAAATGTCTGTAACTGTCGATCATGTATCAATCGTGGAAGGGCGCCAAAGTGGGTTTTAGTATGTGACATATCATCGCACTTTGAGGTCCTTTTTTGGAGTTGACCCCAAAAGTGCATAAACCGACCCAAAAGTTCTTAAACAGACCTTAAAGTGCGTGACGCACTATGGGGTCATACCCCAAAGTGCGTTGAACCCATAAGTGATGCCAGTGTTACTGCGATATCACGGCGTAGCCATGTGGCATGGTACCACACCAAGTCACATTATCCTTACACCGGGCCAACCAGTCCTTAAACTACCCTTTTATGCTGAGCGACAAGCAAACGGACTATGCAAGTACCATTTTTACTACTTTGATATGTCGTGGTTGTGGATCGAACCCACGACCAACTGTTCCTGAGGCACGCGCTGTAACCGGGGACGGTATAAATAAATATAAAACAAACAATTCAACAATACAACATCCGATCTATTGCTTTATATTATTTAAATTATATTTAAAATTTTTAACTTACGGAAAGTTCTCTTATCCTGACGATTGGTAGCCCGTGGTTCTCTTTTCAGCACTTGAGCAGATTCGATATAAAAATATACACTAAACAAGGATTTATCTTCTTTAATTTGCATTTACTTATTTCAAGATTACTAACAAGAAAATGTGTATGAATGAAGTGGATACATTCAGCTCGGCCTAATTTATACAGATACGGTTATCATATCGCCAGTCTATTTTTAAATAAATGTAGATAAGTTATGGTGTGACTATGAGCTGATCATCACGTGCAGTGTACAGTTCAAAATTATGAAGTGATATCTCGTTGATTTCTCTCGTACTTTTGCATGTATGTCACCATTAAAGATATCATAAAGAGAACTGTAAGAAAAAAACGAATTCATTGCTTTTAACATTATGTAGATTGGTAGTCAGGTTGTTTAACACTACCACATTCACATTATAGGCCCTACCTTAAACCTTACTGGGATTCAAATTTGAAAAGACTTCATGAAACGATGCGCAATAAGCGAAGTCAGTGGTTAGTTGCTGGGAAACCCCGCGATAGTTCTCATACATTGTACAAATCATATAAGGAGGCTAAACGGTTATTTAGAGCATACCATAGGACTGTAGTAAAAAATTACTTAAATAAAATACATGAAGACATTGATGCTTCATGTTTGGTAAATTGTGACTTATTTTGGAAACTTTATAATAGAACGTATAAAGGAGGGGTTAATGGGGCATCTGTAGGTAGTGAGTTGAGATTCAACGACCGCATCCTTAGAGATCCTGAGGAGGTTACTCAAGCTTGGGGTGATCATTTTAAGTCTTTATACAGCGATACAGAGAGTGTCTCATATGATAATACATTTCGTGAGGAAGTAAATACATCGGTTAATACCTGGAAGAAATCCGATATAAATATAAGAGACCAGGAAAACATATCTGCCAACGAATTATACTTGGCTATAAAGGATACTAAAAGGGGGAAAATGTGCGGACTTGATGGAATATATAATGAGCATATTACTCTAGGCTGCCTTGAATTTCACGACTGCATTTTGCTTTTATTTAATAAAATGTTGTCATTAACCTATGTACCAAGCCATCTTAAAGAGGGTTGTATTGTTACACTATTCAAGGGGGGCAATAAACGCAAAGATGACCCAAAAAATTACAGAGCAATAACTTTGTCTTCGTGTTTGTTGAAAATATATGAGCGAATTCTGCTAGGTCGACTTAAAGAAAAGATTTTATCCCTATACACCCACTACAGGGAGGTTTTCAAGAGGGTATAGGGACAAATATGACCAGTTTTCTATTTCAGGAATGTGTATACTTGTGCAAGGAAAATAACAGTAAATTGTATGCTTGTTTCCTTGACGCTCGTCAAGCGTTTGACAGAGTGTGGCATAATGGTCTCCTGTTTAAACTGAGGCAAATGGGTATAAGTGGTCAACTGTGGCGAGCTGTAGTCAGCATGCATCATGATATGTTTAGTTGTGTTCTATATAAAGGTCGTAAATCACATTGGTTTCCGATATTACAATCTACGAGACAAGGGGGCACCTGGTCTCCATATTTATATCTGTGTTACATAAACGACCTTATTAATCAGTTAACCTGCTCGGGGTTAGGTTTTTGTATAAATGGAGGTAGCTATTGTGCCCCGACAGTAGCTGACGACATGTTATTGTTATCTTTATCTATCAAAGGCTTACAGTCAATGATGGATATTTGTCACCGTTATTCCTGTACATGGAGATTTCTGTATAATCCCTCAAAATGTGCAATCATGGTTTTCAATGAAAGTATGCGTGACTATTTAAGATCCCGCCGAAATTTGTCTCTGGGCAGTGAAAGAATTAGCGAAGTAAATACTTATAAGCATTTAGGCGTCACTTGCTATACTGATTATAAACAGCGTAACAGAGTTAAGGAGTACTGTGACAAACTTCGTAAGACGTTTTTTAGTACCTTGGACAGGGATACAGTAATGCAACTAAACCCGCTCACTTGTTATAGAATATATAACGGTATTGTGTTGCCTAAATCGCTGTACGGCTGTGAATTTCTTTATAAATTAACGACACGAGAAATTGAATCCCTTGAAAGATCACATCGAATGTGCGTAAAAAATATTCAGGGTTTAAGCACACGTACACGGACAGACGTTGCTTTAAGCATGATTAATGCTGTTCCGTTATTGTGTGAAATTGATAAACGTAAACTTATATTTCTTGGACAATTATGTCGTGTTAAACGCGATTGTGCAATTAAGAGATTGTTTCTTTTACGTTTAATGTACAGCCAGCTCAGTAGTTATATGTTTGGTTTCTTCCCAGACATTTGGGAAGTGTTGAAAAAATATGATTTGAATAAGTACTTACATGATTTTATTAAAACAGGAATATTTCCGTCCAAATACACGTGGAAGGGCTTAGTAAAAAATAGCATATGGTTTGTTGTGAAACGAGAGTGGTCTGTAAGATACTGTAAACCTGACTTTGATAGGGTACGTTCTATACATTGTCAGTATGGAACTATTGAAATATGGAAATATGCATATGAAAATCCAAAACTGTTACAACACTGTAAAACTATTGTAAAATTAATTGCCAATTTGTCATTTACTGGATGTAAGTGCCAAAAGTGTGGAGTTGAGTTAAATGACGTTAGCCTTACGGATCATGTTATTCTTGATTGTCCTGTGTTAAACTATCGACGCCTTAGACTAATAGATAAAACATGCAATGTCTTTGGCGAGAATGTTATCGTAGCTCTAGGTAGCATGAACAGGAGCTCCATTGTCAATACTATTTTGGGTGTGAATTGTCCTATACTTACTGTTCTATTACAAGACAGATACTTCCAATTTAAAAGTTTTATGTTTCGCCACGCTCATTTCATGTGGCTGAATTACAAAAACTCTAAAACTTAACATGTACTTTTATTTGGTCCGTCGGTCGGTCGGTCAGTCATTAATTGTTTTGATATAGTATTTGTGTGACCAAGTTGATTAGTTTATCATTTCACGAATTGATTGATGTATAATGGAATAATTTATTAATTCAGTATTTATTCTTAATTATTATCATCTTATTCTTTTTTTTTTTTTTTTTGTTTTGTCTGTATACGTTCATATCGCAAATATCAAATTACTGTGCATGATTACATCCTACTCTGTGTCTCCATGTTTCGTTTCGATGGAGTTACGGTCTTTTTGGGATGGTTACTATATCTTATGTCATCCTTCATTTTTATTTATCTTTTTTTTTTTCTTCTCTAAATGTTAATTTAGTAACATGTTTAAAATACTTTCTATGAAAAAGTTTGTATGTTTTTGCATCTTAATATGCTTGTAT
The DNA here is from genome assembly GCA_021229015.1 of Solen grandis. NCBI lineage: Eukaryota > Metazoa > Mollusca > Bivalvia > Adapedonta > Solenidae > Solen > Solen grandis. Next base: position 733,851 of record CM037784.1, on the reverse strand, counting down.
ATATGTATGCTCGTGTGTATATAATTCAATTTTGTTCTTTCGTTTTGTATATTAATTGTATTTGTAATCGTCAACCTATGGCGGAAATAAAGATAAATAATAATATGGTGTGACTATGAGCTGATCATCACGTGCAGTGTACAGTTCAAAATTATGAAGTGATATCTCGTTGATTTCTCTCGTACTTTTGCATGTATGTCACCATTAAAGATATCATAAAGAGAACTGTAAGAAAAAAACGAATTCATTGCTTTTAACATTATGTAGATTGGTAGTCAGGTTGTTTAATATTTTACGTCGTTTCATTTTCCAAAAAATTGTTTTGCTCATCGGACCAAACAATATATTGATTTTGTCCAATACCAGCATGTAGCGATTCCCATCTCTTTAACGGTTACATATTATTTTGAGGGCTACATTACATTTTTCCTGATCAAAATTGAATGAAAATGTATATTGTTTCAGGTATCTATGTAGCTGATAGCTGTACATTTGGAAGGATCATGATTTCGTTAGCAGATCTTTCGGTTGTGTTGACGTTCCTTGCACCTAGTTTGCCCGAAATGATGACGATCAAATCCTTTTTACCTATATGAAAAAACAGGAAACTAAATTTCAGTTGTGAACACTACTACACAATACAGACATTATTTATATATCCCAATCAGTAGTAGTAGTGATTGCTTATTTGAATTGCGAGTCATTTGGTGCCAAAAGTTTAAATATAAGTTCCAGCCTTTTCAATGTTTGTATGTTACTTCACATCTGCTAAATTTATCACTGTACCTTTAAGTCTCCTTTCTCTCCTATTTTTTTGACGTATTATTCAAATCATGCAATGCCCTTATAAATTTATTTTTGAACATATATCGATAGTTTATATCCAGAATGAGTGAGGCAATGTTGAATTTCAGTAATTTAGTTATGGTATATGGGAAAATTATCTAACAATTTTATATAAGAATACATCATGTGAAATACACTTTACATTAACGTTTTAAACGACCGCATTGGCAACAACAAAAATGGTTTATATCTTGCTAATTGTGTTGTTGGCTGAATACAGCATGTTTGCCTTTTTTTCTTTTTTTCCCAGCAAATTAGTATGATAATGTCGTCATGATTTTGGTCAGTGTTGTTTAACGTATAACATACTTTTATCACCTAATGATCATAGCTGCAAATATATTTCTGATTACTTTTCTTTATAAATTTATAACCTTGAAACGATGTCCTTATGTTATCCAATGTTTACATTTGTATGTTAAAGTTTGAATCAAATAAAACATTCGGAATATATCGTGAATAGTTGTATCAGCTGCTTGCAATAAGCGACCATTTCTTAAGTGTTGGTTACTTATTGAGGCTTGATATTACTAGAGAGACAACTAATTGTGTGACAGTTATGTCTAATGCAACTGGCTAATTTAAACCATATCTTTGAAAATAATAAACAACTGGTTGTGTCTGCTGTTTTACACCATAAGTTATGAAATTTTGATAGGAACGCGTAGTGGATAATACACTGGCTTTTCACCAGTACAGTCAAGTTGTGATCCAAGGTCACCTCGATCTTTTGTGTTGAAGGCTTTTCGACACCTTGGTTTTCTTCGGGTCTCATACCCAGCATAATTGTCGACGACAGAGTGTTTTGTAAGCGACATAACTTTCCGTCCAATAATTGTAAAATTAATTTTGAAGTTTTGAAATACATGTTTTTTTTTACATGTGTCACTCATTTGTTCCATTGACATACAATTTAAAAGAGGTATAGTGTTCATATATTTATCTAGTACATAACCATTAAAAGTTTCTCATTTGGTAAGATGAACATCAATTTATTGTTTTCACCATAATTACACGATATTTCCTATGTAAAATAGTCCAAATTTGCACAAGCTTTTACATTATGTAAACTGATCGGATCCTACAAACCGTCTCGTGTAATTATCAAGCTTACATTACATACAACGTACAATGGACAAAGGATCACAATGGATTTTTCATGTTTGACCGTGGACGGAATTGTTTAAAATATTCTTTCAGTAGGTAGTCATTCTTGGAAGTAGGGAATACTTTTCCACAGATATCTTTCTTTTTTCTTAAATTCTAATGCACTTGCATAGTGTAGTTCTTTATATATTGTATTTTTGTACTCGTTTATACTGAGGCAGAAATAAAGATAGATATGGTAAATATTAAGCCGGTATTTATTTTACTGTCTCAAGACAAATAATGGCAGTATTTTATATTAAACATGTTTAATATTTAATAACTTACAGATAATAGTAATTAAGTTTGATACATAATTTCTTCATTTAAAACTTAATAGGTTAGACCATTGGTTATAAAACATTCTAAAGGCGTTATAACATAGCTTGATATTTATTTGTTTAATTCGACAACATTCAAATTACCGGTATAGGAAAAATTACTGGAGACAGTATTTGTGCTACAAATGTGGACATGTTAAACACCAACTGTGGCACAGGCGAAGCTGTCCACCATTGCAGAGCCAGTGCTTTAGGTGCGGAAAGTTTGGACATTTTGCGCGGAATTGTTATTCCAGAGTTCAGAGTAGTGCTAGAAGACGGAGAACGAAGTCAACGAGTAGGAAGAAGCGAGACTCTGAACGGCTGTTAAAATACAATGAAGAAAAGGTTGATTGTTGCATAGTGCAAACAGACAACAACAAGGAGGAAGACCTCATAAGAACGGAGGAACAGTCGTGTCAGACCGAAAATAATGACAGTGACATTATGTTTAGAAAATGCCAACAGGAAGTGAATATCCTTAAAGAAGAAGTAAAAAAGTACGAGGGTCAGAATTTGGAAAACCAGTCAGATAAGTGCTGTGCTTTTGTAAGTTCCATGAGCCTGATAGACCAGTGCAGAGATTTATTAAGTGAAGTTAAGTACATATGTCCTGGAAAGAAAGGACTTCAAATAAATTTGAGAAAGTCTACGAGTATAATGGACAACCTCTATAACTCAAAAATGTACTTTAAAACATAACACAGTTAAAAAGTAGGTTTTACGACATTTGGATGTAATGAGATGCACAGGTCTTCAACGATAAGGCAGCAAAGTATTTTGATATTTCGAGTTTCAAAGGGGAGAGTTTTTACGAAGTGAATGGATTTTAGAAAATCAGAAATATGATGCATCTTGGACTTTAAATACTAGCTAGTTAAAACATAATGATCTTTGAACTGAAACTTGTATCAGCTTAAGATTTCTTAAAAAAAAGATAAAGCACGTGCAATCAGTTTATTAACTTAATCATGGAAATTCATCACATTGAGTCTCAAATTTGTATTTTAAATATTTGATTTGCATGTATAAATTATAACGTCAAAGCGGGAGCATTGTTTTTAAAAAAGGCATGGGGGGTTGTCACAATGAAAATAATGACAGTATATTATATTTAACATGTTTAATATTTAATAACTTAACTTAAGATATTAGTGATTAAGAGTGCGTTGTAATTTAATACATAATTTCTTCATTTAAAACTTAGGTTAGACCGTTGGTTATGAAACATTCTAATGACGTTATAACTTAGCTTGATGTTTATTTGTTTAATTCACCTTTCGTAACACTGTACTTTCTTTATCGCTAGACATCCTTAATCTTGTTTTCATAAGTTTTCTATGTTTGATTATATGATTATATTTGTGACACGTTTTTTTAAAGCCAGCCGTTTATTTACTAATTATCTGCACAGTTATCCATGTGACTTTCAGCATGATTTGGTTGCATGTGAGAGAGTCAGTTAGACATACGGAAACGCGTGTGAAACATCGTTAGAAAGAAAAGTTGAATTAAGTAAAATAAAGAAGATAATATTAAGCTGTCTACAGTCTTCGCTAATTCCCCAGTACGAAGGAAAAGAGTGAAAGAAGAGAAACAAAGCGAGAAAGCGTAAAGTAACAGCGGTTGAAAGTTGCACACTGTTACATTACGTTCAAATATTTTGTTCGTAAAATAATAATAATAATGATAATAAAATACTATGGATTGAATGTCAGCAAGATATGAGTATTTGCATACAACCTGGCATATTCAAGAAAGATGAATATGAAATCATTGTTTACGATTACTGTCAAGAATGCGTTAATTCAAATTTGTGGATTAGATATAAGACAGTGTGAAAATAGGTGTACATTAAACGATCTGTACCTGGTACGCATTGGTATGTGTACACAATTTGAAGATAATATAACACGTTATCTGAAACTTAGAGACACAGAGCCTGGTATGACTGAACACGTATATACAAACGCCGCTATCAGTGACCGAGTTGTACATATTGTATACATGAGCTGCACCAATTATTTATCAAAGGACAATCATGTAATATGCTGAGAGAAAGGGGCGCTAAATTGTTCCGATCACTAATAGAAGAGATGCTGCGAATTTTCTCCCTCTCCAAGGGGCGTGCCTGGGGCTAAATTCGGGATGCGCAGACTTGCTTGGGGGGTCCGGGGACATGCTCCCCCGGAAAAAAATTGGGGTTAGGCATCGATTTTTATTGCAGTTTTGGCACTTTTAGATTTTCGATTTTCTGAACGAAGTATACGCAACTGCGTATTTGCGTAAGCCTAGGCACGCGCCTGTCTCCCTCTATCTCTCTTCGACTTACTCACACTGTTTAAACATCATTCAATGTGTTTTTCGCCTATTTTCTTCGGCGTAAGCTTTATAAAATGGATTTTTACCTATTTCATTGATATGCACTACAAAGCTATATTAAAAATAATGTAGGCAGTGGCAATGCAAGTGACTTGCTGTAGTTGGGGATGAATTAAAATAACCTACCACATTTATGATTTCGCCACATTTATGACGAGGTTAATATTTAGAACGTTCCGAGTATGAGATAACTCAAATAGATAGCATCGCGGCAAAAAGGGCTTATCGATTTGTATCAACTTGTAGCGGCGTGTTTTACTTTTTGCTTGCAAAAACGCCGAGATTAAGAGCTAGTTCGATGTTGCAGTGAACATTGTTACGGGTAAAAGTGGAAAGGTCAGAGCATGCGAGAGATGTTTTTAGATGAGTATAATGTTTCAAATGAGGAGTCTAATTATAAAGAAGAAGAACTTTAATTGCACTTGATAAATGCTGTACAATACAGTGTCTTGTACGCAGTTGTCTTTACTTTTTAAACCCGATATCTTGTAACCAATCAAAATGTCTCGTTTGCGATGGTCAAGAAACGTCGAATATCATCGACTGCTTTTGTAAACACTTTACTTGGTATTCACTGTCCAGCGCTTGAATATATTCTGCACAAGAAGTATTATTTATTATGTGGAAAATCGCCCAAATACTGTATGCTACCATGATGCGACACGGACCTGTCCATGTGTGTGAGTTTTAGGACCATTCTCTTTTCTGTCAAGACACAGAATGATCCCGAGTAAACTCAGATAACTGAATAGGCCTACCTTTGGGACTCGGTAATGGATGTTTTGTTTTCTGGGGTACTCAGTTCATTCGGGGTTTTTCACTTTTCCCTCTTATTGGTATATTTGTGTAATTCTTATCTTTTCTAGCTGTCTCTTTACTGTTTATTTATTTCCATATCTATTTTTTTCATATATTTTTCAGATTCTTAAAGTACTTTTTTGTTCTCTGCGCCTTTCATTCCAGTTTTTTCATTTATTTGATCGTATTTTTGTCTTTATTCTTTTTTTTCTGCACCTCTTCCTCTCTAAATCAGCTATATAGATCTAGCTGCATTTCTGTGCTTCTCACACATAGTCAAGTTAAACAGAATTCAGTTTTAAATAAAAACCAATCACGCAGTAAAAGGAGAACAACATCATTGTTTCAGGAAATATACGAGCCAAGCAAGTACCATGTTTGCGACCTTGGTATGTCACGGCCTGGGATCGATCCCACACTATTGATATTAAAGTGAATACTTGTAAAAGGTGATGAAAACGATGAGATGATCCTTTAAAGTTACAACTACTTTGTGATTTTTAGAGAGAGGGAGAGAGAAAGAAGGGGGGAAAGAATGTGTATATTTATTTGCGTGTTTGAGAATTTCTATTCCAAAAGGGGTCATAGGTTTGACCGTTGTAATATTAAAATCTGCATTCTCTTTTGTCTGTTTTGCCCCTTATTCCTACTAACATATTTTTTTTACCTCCAATAGCTGCTTGCTAACTCATTACATGTCCTTGATCATAGTAAACCGCTTACATTTCGTTTCGAAAAAGAATAAAGTTAAATCATGATCTCATGTTTGATTTTTTTTTTTACCAGTATATTTTTGTCCTTTATATAATCATGAAGCTACATTTAGTGATGTAAATCTCTGATATAATGTAATGTTTTGTAAATATATATATATCGAATTATCTTCATTAGCATCGGGTAAATGGAGATGATTCGTGGTTATAAGTCTCTTACCTCAATTCATGTCAGATTATTTTTATCATATGACCTATAGTGACTGTAAATCGTAAACAAATGTAAACAAACAAACAAATAAATGAAGGGACAGACTGTGCACGAATTACTTTTGTAATCTAACACTAAGAAAATAGTTTAAAAATAATAATTGAAAAAACGATTTTACGTGTTTAGTTCTCTTACATTTTCAATATCATATGAATAATGAATCAAACACATTTGATCCAGCCGTTCAAGTTCAGCACACTATGCATACATATAGAATAGACGTGCGTGACGCGGAGTGATGTAATTAAACCTAAAATTTATATGTAACGTGTTAAATATGAGAAAATATGTGATGGGTATACTACACCGGATACAGCTGATTGGGCACAATGTCATATGATAAATACATTTACAAATGAATTGTACGACGCAGTTCTGACTCCCAGCCCTATAGAAAAGTGCGAGAAAAGCCTATTTATGGATTACAGCATGTTCTTGATACAAAACGTTTCCGGGAAACATGGCAATACACAAAGTATTAAGTAAAATTTTACTCACATATTTAGACCTGACTTGACTTGACTTGACTTGACTTATTTGAGTTTACCGTCGCTTTGACAGTATTAAGTCATATAGCGACGTCCAGCTAATTATAGGAAGAGGAAGACCCTGAATGCATAGAGGCTTCCGGATAGAACCACTGACCTACCGCAAGACATCTGGAAGGCTTCCTCACATGAAAATCCGAATGACCCTGCCGGGATTCGAACCCACGCGGTGAGGGGCTGAGTGAGTTTTTAAGTCAGCGACTTTACCCTCTCGGCCACGGAGGTCCCATTTAGACCTGAAAAAGTCATTTAAAACATGTCGGCACATTAGGATTTATTTAACAGATTTATACTTTAATATGAAATAATTAGGACATGTTGATGGATATCTAGAACTAAAAGGGAGACTCGGACACGCATATCAATATGTTTATCCAACCTGAAACAGGAACCTCTCAATCGAGCAATTAAATTGCATTTATGGCTGTTCTAGTCACTGTTGCAGGGTGGTTATAGCCACAGACGTCCTAACCACGCACCGCTCGTAAGAGTCATCAGGGTCTTTAAATTGAGGAAGCCTTGCAAGTGTCTTGCATTATCCCTCCACCTGTAATTGACAGGACTTGAGATACTGGAACTACAGCGGGCGCCATAACACAACTGCGTCATGATGTCATCATAACACGTACGCGTATAGAGGTTATCAAGGGGAACATCAGTATAGAGAAACAATTGATTATTAAATAAATTACATTCTAAATTGTCCACGTAATAAAAAAATATAAAGTAACATTTCTTGTGGGTAGGAGTTACAAATATAACCTGACTTTAACCTGATTGTCCTTTGATCAAAGACCTAATAATCTAACGGAGATCCGCAACTCTGTTATAGTTAAAGAGCAAGTCAAGAGAAGCTTTTAAATTACGTGTACAATCCTGTGACCGGCAAAAAATTAAAAATCGATTTCTCGACGATACGATACGATAATTTATTGTATAGTCAGGCCTCCGGCCTAAACACAGATGTATTACACAAAATACAACATATTCAATGACAAGGAGTTAATACAGAATCAATGTAAAACAAATGACAACTTTATAGCATTGTTTATTTCTAGACATTATTTTTTATAGTATATTGTCAGGTAAAAATACAATTTGTTTCATTTAATATGTTACTCTGTTTTATTAAAAAAATAACATGACATGCCAGCTTTTTTCTCAAGGTAAACCGAGAAAATATCAAGAGTCAAACTGCATAAAAATAGGGCACAATGGTCGCCCTTCCAAACACGTGGGTTCTCTCGGTATTCGGTTTCCTCGAACAATAATGGCCACCTACGCCGCCACCAGAGCCATCGAAAGTGATTAATATAAATTGTGAGTACTTGTTTCCTAATCGATGTAAAATAAATAAATTTAAAGCTTAATAATTAACTTAATTCTTAAAGAAGCTAAGTGTCTCAGCGAGATCTTTTTTAAATCTTAATAACCTGTATTTTTTCATCACGAGAAAACACGTTATTTCAGACCGTTTCATAGGTTTTTGCTTAGAGTAAAAGGCCTTTATATTTTAGATACGAAAAAAAAATTCAAAGATTCCAGGATAAATTATTGAAAACCGCTAATCTTTACAACCATAAAAAATAATAAATTCTAAATATCTGATTTATATTATGTAAATACATGTTTATCTAGGCCCGTTTTATTCATTTGCATGGGAGTAAATAATGAATTGTTTGGATCTAAATTAGACATGGTTCTGACACATCTTGGTGAACTGTATCTGCAGGTATCACAGAACGAATGTCCCGGAACATTATGAACCATCTAGTACAGCTGGCCTTAAATTCAATCACTGGCAGCAACATACCAAAGTCATGAAATTTAGCAGTGATTTAATGGTGGTTTGGGACAGGAAACCAGAGAACCCAGAGGAAACTCACGTCACTGAATGGGAATTATCGTAACCTCTCATGCACTTGAACAGGAAATGTAGCATGTCACCACTAAGTTATCAAGGCACCAAAAGGTGATAGCATGCCACTTGTTTACAGCATGGTAACACAGTACCAGTAAGGTAACATTGTGAAATAGCTGTAATTCTAATTCTTGCGTTAACTCGATAAAGGCAAAGGTCATTTGAGGCCATACATTCTACACGTTTTCCTGCAACTCTATATTCTAGAAGTATGTCAGCCGAACTCGCTCTTTTTTCATGTTAACCCCGCCAGCAGTCTCTCAGTGCCTGGAGAGCTTTGATTTGTTTAATAATGATCCGGAGTGAGGTTCCATCTATATATTGCATATCGGAGGAAGTCATGACCTCTCAATCGGATTGAATTGATACGCTACTGAGAGTGGTGTGAAACAGTACGGTGAAAATGGCTCTGATAATTATGCAAATCAGTGATGCCTGCTTTTGTTTGTTGGAACGTAAGAATACCATAAAATCCATGCAGGCATATAGTCTTAGATAGCTTATGATTAGAAAAGCCTGATATATTATCAGGGTGTGGCAAGTCATGTCAAGTGTGTGATGCAGATAAATCAGTCCAGGTGGATCTTGGAAAGGGAAACACATTTTACCTAAACTTCGCAAAGTGTGTGTGTGTGTGGGGGGGGGGGGGCTATACATGGAAATAAGTTTTTTATGCAATGGCAAACATCTCTGGATCCAATCGAAATACAAATAAGTCATCATGGGTAAAGGGAGATAATCCAAATAACAAATACAAAATTATGAATAACCTTTATGGAACAAGAATATTACATATGATTATATGATAAACACTGTCATAGTTGTTTTAAGGTATTCCGTCCATCATTAAGCTAGATTGTCAGTTGGTCCAAATTAATTTCAGGTATCATGGCATAGACCAATTAAATCCAGCGGGAAGATGTCATACCTGCGTGCTAAGTAGTTTTGAATTACAAAAAGAAGAGTTTGAACAATCATTAACATATTTGGAGGAAAGAATCAGAAGAAAAGTAAAAAAAAAGATATGTTTAAAAATATATATAAATAGTAAATAACTGAATAGAAAGAAGAAGGAAAAGAGATGATATAGCCGAAGAAAACGCAAATTGAATTAACAATTTTGAAAGTAGATACAGTTGTAATTTATCGTCTTTTGCACTATATTTAGGTGTATTCTCTGAACTTTCATGCAGAATTTTAAGTGTCACTGACAGGCCCGGATCCAGATTTTTTCCGGTGGGGGGGCAAAATTTGAATGTGATGTGAGTGCTAGGGGGGTCCGCATACTCCCCCGGAAAAAAACTGTTTTAGTGTGACGGAGATGCATTCTGAAGGGTATCTGGGGATAAAAGTGAAGGATTTATTTTTTGAAACTTGAAGACCATGGATCTAATGCGTAGGTTCCACTGGAGAATGTGGAAATACACAAATTTCTGAAAAAAAATGTCTGAACTTCTAGAGAAATGACACGTTTAAATGTCAGTTATGTTGAAGGACTAGTTTAAAGCGGTAAAATGTATGTCTACACCGGTTATGTTATATCCGGTTACAAACTTGAGTTTCACTGGAATCATGAAAATATTACTTTTTTGGAGTGTTTTAATACGACGACAGGTGCAAGCATGTTGTGCTAATGTTTGGAATGTATCTGGATAATTTTTATCTATAAATATAATGTGTACGACCTTAAAGAACAGTGACATTTCACATGGACTTACAGTGTGCCTGCCTATTTTTAACGCATTTTTACCTAAAAATATTGTTGTGTTAGTTAGAAGATCAACACAGATAAAAGCATTTGCCTGTGTTTAACCATTTTGGACAGCTGGTTGAAGAAAATATACAAGCATTCCAGCAAGCAATACATAAATATATGTATTTAAACCAAAAGAAAGTAAATATTTATTAAAAGACTACATCAATACATATAACAAAAAATATTTCAAAATTACTAAATGTTTTTATCCCTATATTACATAAAATATCACTAATTACTTTATTACAGCTCTGTGTCAAGTAAAAATAACATGATCAGTTACTTTCGTTCCTTAATATATATATAAGTCGGTTTATATTATCGTGGTGGCATTGTCCTGTCAACTTGTGAACATGTCTCATGTCATCTGTGTGAGTTATTTTAACCATATTTGGCATGTGAGTGAATGAGTGTCAGATTGAAGATTGATAGGTGATCACTCTATGCATGAATGTCTTCATCTTTTTCATATCTGGCATGAGCTATTCTTACCTGTCACACCCTCCAAAGTTTTCGTTCTAAAGTTCCTTAATTGATGTGAGTTATAGGTACACCAGTAAACAGTTCGGCATTTCACATTTCACTACTTGAATTTACTGCATTAAATAAATTAAAACCAACCATTCATCTTTCAGTTACATATAAATAAGGTAAACATTACACATTACTTAGTGTGCCCACAATATAATTAAAAATGTAACATCAATTAAAAAGACACAATTTATGACTTATCACTTACAAAAGATTATCAATCACATGCGAAACTATTTACAACAAACACGAATTACATTTTCAATATCTTCAATCAATTACCACAGAAATATATTGCTCACTGGAAAATGTCTCCATCACTTCATATTCAATTATATACCGATTTACACATGAGCAAATGGAAGTTAATACCCATTTTAATTGTACATATTATTATAAACTCATTATATATAAATATGTACAAGGCTTAATCCAAAATTATTGAGACATGGTTGATTTATAAAAACATAAGTAATCTCTGACAGATCATGCAAATGGAATAAATATAACGAAATATAGATACTGAAGGTTGGGTTACACGAAGCTCGCCATTAAAATTAAATAGTACAGAAATAAATGTGATTCATGTTTGTGTTATGATAATGTAAGAATAGCAGAAATATGTTTATTTAAATGATATCATAGCTGCATTCGATGTTGACATCACCATGGTAAAGTTGGAAATCATTTGCTTAATAGATACGCAAGCTATACGCCTTTATCTGGAATTGGTGTAAATTAAATCGCAACGTCAGTCTGGATTTGACTCTTTCATAAGCTTTAAATGAGATAGAAAAGGGACAATAAATGAAGTTCCAATGAGCTGCACTTACACAGAGCTTTGAGGATATTTGTACAATGAGTGGGTGCAGCAGCAAATGAAGTATTTCTAGTTTGTTCTGCAATTTAAATGGGTACTGAAACTTTATGGGTGTAAAAAAGAATTAGATATTTTGCATTTAGATAGTAACAAGAGTGTTCTATGCTGAAGCATGACGAAAAAAAATGCGTGACAGACAGTCTGACGGACGGACGGACTTACAAACGACGGAAAAGTGATCCATATGTGTCACCTCTGCTTACAGAAGATGACACAAGAACATTCGGCTGTATTCGGGTGTAATTCTTAAATCTGTATTCCTTCAAGTTCTTTTACTATTTAAGTTGTCTTAATAATTTCTGTACAAGCCTCGTACAGTACTGAATGTCACCCAGAAAACTAATAGTAACTAGGCTAATTCAGACATAATGATAAATATGCAGAAGTTGACAACAATGATATAAAGCAACATCAGGGGAAGGCTAAAAAAATGAAGGACACATTTCACAGCTGCATTTCTCCATGGTGACCAGCTGACACAAGGATGGCGCATGGACAAGGGTGTCAAATTCTACAGCAATTACATTCTTGTCCAAACACTGAATCCCGGTCCACTGTGATGGTTCCACAAGCCAACCAGAAACCTGTCCTCTCACCCGTCCCGGGTAGTATTGTTTGAGTCATTCCTGCCATGTTTGCATTGTTCTGATTTTACATCTAAAGTCTGAAGTTCAAGACAGCTCTTTAGAACTGCATGCCTGAAAATAAATATGACCTTATTTACATTATACTTAGCTACATTTTCACTTCCTATCTACAGACTATGACTCTCTTGAATAGAGAACATAAATGTTTTTAAGTGTTGTTTTGGCATGAACTATTTTTGTGATATTATTCCACTAGTGTATGGCATGATATACATGTTGTATGCTTAGTTTTAGTGTTCCATAATTAGCCTTTCAATCAATTGGGACATGTCTATATGAAACTGATATCGTGCTGCCTTGCTGCGACAGCACGGTGCAGAAATATGGCATGATACCATGTCAAGTCATTTTATCATGACACAGGGCTGACAAGTTATGGAACTCCTCTATTTGCTGAGCACCTAGCAATGGTTACGTCATGGCCACTTGAACATGATGACATGATATAACATGGAGACAGTCCGAATTAGTTAGATGATAGCTTTAGATGATCACCTACTGTAAGACAATTGTTTTCATATAAATGGGAACATAAAAAACAAGATCTGTCCGTAAGACAGTGCGCTCGACTATTCTAATGTTTGTAAATATAGAAAAAATATTGCAGTAAAAGGCAAAATAGGAATCACTGACTTAAAAAAAAGTAAACAAAGGATATAAACATATATTCCAATTTTCAAGGCAATATCTTCGAGTGTTAAGTGAAAAAGTGAGCAGATATAAAAAAACTAAACTGAGATGTCAAAAAGTTATGTACTCTTCTTTAAATGTGGAAGGAAGAGGTCATATACAAGAATTCAAAGTTTCAAAGCAACACCTTTAAGGGATCAGCAGAAAACTAAGGTGGTACGGAAAATTTGATCAAGATTTTAAGATGAAAAGGGACAAAAATTTATCAAAATCTAAATTAATCACCTCTTGAACAAAGGCAGTGGTGATAGTGACAGACAAGTATACACAGTTTCAAAGAAAAACATCAATGGGTTCAGTGAAAAATATAATTGTACATGTAGTAGTGAAATGTTACCAAGTCTCCAAAACGAAGTTCTCCTAAAGGCCCGGTCACACCGCAAGAACTTTGCTGGAGCGTTCCTGGAGCGGTGAAAAAATTTCATCACCGCTCGTTACCGTTCACCAGAAGTTGGCCCCCGTTAAGGCAACGCCGTATACGCTCGGCCACCGCTTATGGTCCCTCCTACCGCTCCGAAAGTTTGAGCTGCACAAAATATTGCGAGCGGTGAGGAGCGGGCAATTTTCCGCTCCGGCAAAGTTCACCACCGCTCCAACAACGCCCAGTCAAAGTTTGGCACCGCTAGACGCAAGTTCGTGGACGCTTGGGTCCGTTAGGCCAACGCAGAAATCTTGAACGCTGGACCACCGCTGCTTCGCCAGCTTTGCCCGGGCGGTAATTAAACGTTGCACAAACTTTGGTGGTGCGGTTGTAAGCGTTTTATGAACTTTGGTTTGGCGTTGGTATGGAGGTGTTGGAGCGGGACCAGAATTTGGCTATAAATACGGGGAGAAATGGACCAGGAGCGCATTTGGAATCGAGCTGCCGTTGAGTGCAGACCTCATGTACATCGAATTTGCTCAGAGTTACAGTAAAACTGTACTACCATGGATGCTGAGAGACTTGCTATGATTGGTGCACTAGTCCAGCAGCAGAATCAGAACCTCCTCAGATTGCAACAAGCTGTTGACAGAAGGAGAAGAGAGAGAAGAAGAACAGACAGAATTTTGTGGGTCAGACAGTGGATACTGAGAAGGCCTGAACATGGACTGTATGACAAGCTGATGGTGGAGCTGAGGAATGAGGATCCACGAGCCTTCCAGCACTTCATGAGGATGCCACCAGCCATGTTTGATGAAGTTGTACAGAGGCTGACCCCCAGATTGACCAAGCAAGACACCAATTACCGAGCAAGCCTGGAACCTGGTCTCAAAGTGGCAATCACCCTACAGCACCTGGCCTCTGGTAACACCTACAGAAACATGCAATACGCCTGGAGGGTTCCCCACAACACCATCAGTGTGGTATTCAGAGAAGTGGTAAAGGCCATCATTGAGGAGTACACAGATGAACTCTTGTTTTGCCCAACAACTAAACAAGGTTGCAGAGACCTGTTTGACCAATGGTACCAGAGATGGAACACTTTACCCACACAGTTGGTGCCATTGATGGCAAGCACGTGGCCTGTACAGCTCCTCGTAACTCTGGCTCAGAATTCTACAACTACAAAGGCTTTTACAGCGTGATCCTGTTTGCCATGGTGGATGCTGACTACAAGTTCACCTACATTGACCTATCAGGCAATGGCTCATCCTCAAACGCTCAGGTCTACAACGAAAGTGATCTCCATCGTGGGCTGGACCAGAACAGGATTCATGCCTTTCCTCAGCCAGACCATCTACCCAATGACAATCAGGATGTGCCTTACTTCATCATCGGAGATGACGCCTTCTCACTGCGGACCTACCTCATGAAGCCGTACAGCACTAGAAACCTTACCCACGAAGAGCGCATCTTCAACTATCGGCTGTCCAGGGCAAGACGGGTCGTGGAGAACGCCTTCGGCATCCTGGCCAACAGGTTCCAGATTCTGCTCACCACCATGCAACATCACCATGAAACTGTCAGAATCATCGTGGAAGCTTGCTGCATCCTCCACAACCTGATGCGCACCCGCTTCCCAGTGCTCCAGAACAGACTTGTGGACCATGCACAACCATATGGGAACCTGCAGCCTGGGGCATGGAGAGAAGGACGGAACTTGGAGGACACTATCGTTGTGCAAGGCCCCAACACAGCCTAACGTGATGGGAATAGGCAGCGAAACTATCAGAACTTCTATCAAAGCGATACGTTCCAGCTCCGTAGTCAAAAGCGGTATGCCGCTAAACCAACTTTAAACCCCCGCCGAGCCAACGCCCGCATGCGCCGAACGCCGCTCTATCAACGCTCGCGTCACCGCTAAACCAATGCTCGCTACCGTTAAGCCAACGCTATAGCAACGCCGGCTTCAGCGGTGCACCGCTAAGGCAACGCCCGTGTTTTCGATTTTTTTCCCATTTTGTGCGCGGTGACGAGCGTTGTCGAAATTCGGTCCCCTCTCCCTACCGTTCAACGAACGCTCCAACAAAGTTCGGGCGGTGTGACCGGGCCTTTATATGCTGAGCGCCAAGCAAGGGAGCTATACCGGTACCATTTGTTACTACTGTTGTTATAGAAATATTCAAAGTGATATCTTCTAAATTTATTTAAGCGATTTATGCAAAATGAATGTCAAATATTCCGTATTTAAGCAATATTGAAAGTTATTCACAAGGAACCCCATTCGTTTAAGACTGAATAAAGTCAAACATGTCCAAAATCTGAATAAATCTCAATAGGACCAATGCATATAAGATTATAACATTGATTTTAATGTTAGATGGTTACTGCTTAAATTGTGATGTATGAAAAATCTTCTTTGTTATGATAGCATTTATGTCAAAGATACATTTCTGATTTTAAATACAGTAACATTGGTAAATTAGGAATACAAACAGGTTCTATTAGAAATCCAACATATATTGAAAATTATCTAACTCAAGAAAAGGGTGCTTGTAAACAAAGAACACGGAGACATGGCATTGCATAAGTAGAGATATACCAACACTTACTGTCTTTAAATGATGAGGCGGTAAATGACCAAAATGGGGTGTTAAAACCAGATTTAAAGGGGCCCCAACCTCGCATTTCCTGAAGGTATTTCTCTGTTACGAACATCTAGGTTGGGTTGTAGCCATGGTTACCGTGCATCCCCCCCCCCCCCAGACTTTTTCTCATAGGTACCAAAATGTGCATTGAGGTCTTCTAAACACGATTTGAGGGTGCCCCCAGAAAAAACTCATTTCAGCAATGTTTAATTAAAGGGTTTCCATGGTAACCATAAAGGATTTTTCAAAATACCCTAAGTAATTAATATTGGCTATAACTTTCCTTCTGTTGATGTTACAGAGTTCAAACAAGTACCAACGTAAAGAAAAGACTTTATAGTTTATGCACATATATAAGATTTATTAATATTCATACGTGCTATCTCATGAATATTGATGAGATAACAAAAATAGAAGAAAAATATAAAAAAAAATCATGATTAATACTTATTTCAAAAGCTGTTCTGCGCAAAATGATTAAAAGGTTTTAAATTAAATTTTAATCTTTAACTGTAACTTAAAAGTTTTTGGTTACAATATTTGAGTTTCAAATTGTTAAATTAAGCCTATTTGCATATAGCTGCGTTGTTCTATTGAAACATTTATTTGAACTTAAAACGTGATTATATTCAATGAAAATCAATTTAAGATATTAGTTTAAGTCACACAAAATTCAGATAAAATGTTATTTCTCAAAAATGTTTTTGAGTTGAACAATTATTTAAAATAATCATAATTACCCTCATGAATATTAATGAGAAGACTCAAAAATTAATAGCAGCACCCCCCCCCCCAACTCCGAATTTTGTAATTTGAAGGATTTTTAAAAAAATTTTTATTAATTTTTTTTTTTTATTATATTGAGTGACTAAATTCATTAGACAATGACCTCGAGACAATAACAATGACAATGGAGTGATTTTTGCCCCTTAAGATACAGCAGTAGTGTATTATATATTAGAAATTGTTGCTGTTTGGACAACATCAACCATTGCTACTATATAACTGTTTCATCTTGCTTTTATGAAGAATGTTTCTGCATATACAGTGTACATGTACGATTAGTCATCATCGTCAACATCTTCCAAAGTGTCTACAGTGTCATCTTCTTCTGCATCATCTCCTTCAAGAGCTTCCTCCAAAACATCTATCAACAATGGAGGAAGTAGGTCGCCTTCAATCCAGAGTGGTTCTATCCTTCCACTCTCAAGGGTCCAACCATGCTGCTGTGAAACAGCTGGTATGTCTGGGTCTGCGATGTGCGACTGCTTCCAGATGCCCACCTGATAATTTACCCGCCGTATATGCTGCAGAAGACACTTTTTGCAGGGAGGCAAATACCCCAAGTCTACGTTTCTCAGTGCATCGGTCGGTTTGTCCTCACATTTCTCTTTTATTTTCAGAAGTCTGAATTCGTCAACATCTTTGACACGGACATTGCCGTACATGGCACAGGTGAAGGCTCCAAGATCGTTCAATAAATCATCACTTCCCAAAGAGTTTCCAAGACTAGCTAGAGATTCTTTGTAGACAGGTCTCTTTTCCAGAGTTTTGATTGGACCAACATGTCCCCTACCTTTGAACGCACTGGTTGAATCACACCCACAAAAGGCGTACAGGCCAAGCAACGCAGAGCGATGATCTGGTGTGAAGGCATCAGCAAGTTCTGTCATGTTTATAAGTTTCCTGTGATTGCCAGACCCAGTGTCAAACAAGACTGTGATACCTTCAAACAATCCAATGAAGTACAGGACAATAAAAAAGATGTCACTGTCAGGTGTTCTCACTTGAACTGTCTTGTAGCTTTTCTCTTTTGCATAGAGTATGTAAAGTACAACTCTCGTATCTGTTTCCTCCTGTGTTGATTTCAGATCTGCGATGTTTGTTGTGACTGTAGTCTTTCCATCATGTGACGTGTAATGGAAAGCTTCTCCCTCACAAATGAGGATGACCTGTCTTTCCCTTAGCATGCCGGCATATCCATCACTTTGCCATTTTTTACGCAGTATCTGCACAAGCTGCTTTTTGTTATCATCATTGGTCAGGAATGATTTCCAGTCTGCGGGTCTCTTTGTATGCTCTCCTTGGACCAACAGCTTCTCAGACTTTCCTCTCCTAACTCTTTCCATGCTTTTTACCGAGTTTTCTAGGTACATGTCAGTACTGAAAATGATGTCGGTTTTCTGAGGCACCATTTTGAACAACTTTTCTGATATTTGTTTGAAATTGCCTGGCACTTCTTTCATTGAATGGAAAAGAGCATTTCCATCTTCTACTACAAGCATAGTTTTGTCCTGTTCGGGAGGATCAGCTAATTCAACCCCTTCAATCAAGTACTTGAGACCCTTTGATTTGTCTGTTTTTGCTAATCCGCCATCGGTGGTTCCAATACTGAATGGTACAGGAGTTAGTGGGTATTTCATAAGATCAGCCAAGTCAAAGTGTATGTCTGGAGTTTGTGACAAAACTAAGAGCTGCAAAGCAACATTTCCTTGTTGTCTGTACTCAATGACCTTGTTCTTACTTGATTTGATGGTCACTTTTTTACTTAGATTCTCCATGGTTTTCAAGTTCAGCCTCTTGATTGGTTCGAAGAACTTCTCATTTTTCTCTATTCTGTTCTCGATGAAACTCTGCTTAGCATTTGCTCCCTTCACTTCTGCATTCAATATGTCATCTTCATATTCTAGTGGGACCTGTACTCCAGATGAAATGCAATACAGAGAAGTTTTCTCATCAATAGAAAATGGATCCAGGAATCCTCTAATAGCATCCATTGATTCACACACTTCTTTGTCACTTCTCTGTATTTCAACTGGGCGGAGATCTTTGTGTTTCTTTCCAACCTCTTCATTGGACAACATGTCTGCAATGTTCAGTGTGGCCTCGACAAACTTTGACCTTTCATGGGTTGTTCTTGCCCATCGCTGGTATGCATCAAAGTTCCTTGTAATCCCGGATACACCTGAACCACTCATTCCTGTCCCACTTCTGCTTTTTGCGTGTTTCATGAAGGTCTCTTCCATTGTCTTGTCCACAGCACACCTGTTACCAGGAATGAAAGACCTAGCAACACTCATAGCACCTCGTTCAAGCAGCTCTGTAGCACCAGGATGTGTGTCTTCGAGATTGGCTATGAAACTGCAGTAAAAGGTAAGGTACCTTGCATAGTTCTGGCCGTCAAAGCTAAAGAAGATGTCGACCATCTTGTTCAAACAATCAGCATACAGCAGGAAACAGTTGGATTTCACAGCACAAATGAGAGCTAGAATCAACCATACATGATCCATGTATGCCAACCAGAACTTTGCAGTTTTCCCAAGCTCTCCTTTTCTGACATCTTCTTTAAAGGCACAGTACAGTTGTATTCTGGCTTTGATTTCAGCATCAATTAAGGTGTCTTGGAGAACCTCTTTTGATGGAAACTGTACAAGACTCTCAAGCTTTTCTTTAGCCGCGTCTGACAACCCATCGAACATTGTTTCAACGTTATTTCTGGCGCAGAATTGTTCCATCAGAAGCCTTTCTAAGCACTCAGTAACAATTTTGTGACAGTGCATTGCCATCTCGTAATGTTTGCCTGATAGCACTCCAACAATTGACCCTGAGCCAATCAATCCAGCCTCTAACATGACATCAGACAACCCAGAGCCAGCCATCTTCTTTCCAATCATTCTCAGATAGGCACATATCAAATGGAATGTGCCGATCATGACAATGTGTTTCTTGTATTTCTGAGGTTCATTCCATAAGAGGGGATATGCTTTCATGCACACTCCAAGATCAAATGTTGTCACGACGTAGCTTTGACCAACTTCCTTTGAGGCTTCTTCTGCGTAGCGTAGGCATTCCTTCACAGTTTTGTACTCTGTTATAGGGTTGTGGATGACAGGAAAGTAATCTATTGTTGTCAACCTTGTTGGGGCATCACCCGTTACTGAAACAAAACCGGCCCAACCTGGAACGTCTTGACCTTTCTGAGAGTTCTCTTTTCTGAGACATAACCAAACAACATCCACTTGAGAGACCAGAACCACCGCGCTTTCACTACCGGGATAAACATGCCTAGTCACCGGATAACATGGACTTTTCCTTTGACCTACATAGCAGGGGGGCAACTCCTCTCGTATCGGCAAGTCTAAAGTACGTTTATTGGTCCTTGGAACAGTAGGGACTCCTGGGAGTGTGCCCTCGTGATCTACTTCTGGAGCCTGTACTTCCAGCTCTTGCATCATTATTCCATGAGCAGTGTGAACAGAGTCAGTACCAGACAATGTGTTAACCAGCTGGTCAAAATTGTCAAATTCCGAGTGGAAAAGAGATAGTACAGTTGGTTGTCTTACTATTTGTGGAGATAGATAAGAGGAAGTTTGTTCTATGGCTGTTGCAATCGCAGTTTCAAGCTCAACAGAGAAGGCATGGCTTTCGCTGTGACCTATTCTGTTCAAAATCGTTGTAAGTTGCTTGCTCCTGTACAGATGCCGAAGTGTCATCGCCATTAGTATGTGTTTTGGCATTTTCCACTCACCATTGGATACAGCTCTACAGATGTCTTGACCAATAGAACTTACCAATCTATCTGTTTGGGAAGACGTGTCAACTTTTTTGCCTGACAATAAAATCTTCAAGAAATCATTCAATTCTTCTGGAACAACGCCGTCACTGTTTTCAGTTACAGTGTCGGCAGTAGGGGGCCATTTCAAATCTTCTGCTTCATGAAATGCTTTCAAGATTATGTTTCTCAGGTTAATCGCTGTGTCAGCCACAACGTCCTTGCACCCAAGGTAGAAAGCACTTTGTACAGCAGATTCTAGTTTCATGCTAGCGTTGAAAACTAAAAATGACTCATATTTTCCAGCTGTTTTCGGTTTACAAAACTCTAATTCTGCCCCAAATGTCTTGATGAGTTTTGCTTTTAGCTTTTCACTTCTATACTCTGGGTTGGCTGCTTCCGTAGTTTCCAGAGAATGTGTGTATGTGCTGAGCAAGTCGCTTAACTTCAGCACTTTGTTGTCTTTGAGCATTTCTTGCCTCACTCAGCAACAAACATCATTAAAGGCACTTTCATGTGCCTTTTCCAGCTTTTTCTGCTTCATCTTTGCTTCAGTGTCTGTGCTTTGCCAACTCTCAGGTCTTATTATATATTTTCGTCTGCAGCTGGAATGAAAATGGGCCTCTGCCGCAAAAAAATCAACGTCTCTGATTCTAATCAAAAGTGCTTCATCATTTTTCAATTCTGCACTCTGAAGTATAGTTTTCCATGCATCAGATTGAAAGCACTGTGTGCGTTCTGTTGACCATACCCCACTTTTTTTCACTGAGACAGGACCTTCTTTATTACAGAATATGCAATCCTTGGTAAACAATACTGTACTAGTCTCGGTACTAGATCTTCTTGTGCTTTTACCGGAAGTGCCTGGCACAGGTTCTGTTTCAGCACTCTGCAGCCTTTCAAGGTATTTTGTGAAATTCCGATAGCAGTCTCTGTGGTAACCTACGTTTTCAGCTACATGTATATCTGATGGAATTTGCTGGCACACATCTTCCATTCTAGCCACTGAACCTGGGGGTTGGGACATACGGATGTTACAAACATGTTGAATGTGCTGAAGTTTTTCTGTAGGATTTGTTAAATCTGAGAGTTGTCACACTTTGAAGAGTTAAAATGAAGTATGCATACTTGGGTTTTCTCCTGCACATCTTCATGATCATCTCTATCTGAAAAATCCCCTCTTCCTTAATCTCCTAGGATTTGCACTCATGATTAAACAAAACTTATTCAATACCGGTTTGGCGAGTGAATCATGTCAAAGAAAGATTACAAGAAAACAATTTAAATACAGAGATAAAGAAAAGGAAATCAATCTAAAATTATTTTCAAAGTGTGTAAAAACAAGTAGCATACATTGAAACAAAATACATTTGATAACACTAACCTACGATGTCAAATTAGATTCAAACTAAGATAAAACAAAATTATTAAATTAGAATCATCTAAGACAAATGATTGATACCTAATATTGTGTGATAACAACTAAACTAAATCAGTGACAACTTTGTTTAAGGACTGACTGCCCTTTCACGTCAAAGTATACTTGTAACTACCAATTTAACAGTCAACAATTACTAAACTTGTGAAAAATGTCGAAGAATGTCTAAGGATCTGACTTTCAGAATTCTAACATCTATAATGTTCAAAATTTGTGATGGAGATCTTCAATGATTAAATGTAGTTAAGACTATTGCGCACATGGGCGAAAATTGTCTAATGTTGCTGATGTCCGTGTACAAAATTAATGCATCCTGTGTTCAAACCACCTAGAGTCCATGTAGAAATATTTCCGTTCCAAAGATTAAAACATGGGGTAAACGAAGTCACATCGAAATGAATTATGGACAATTTAATGTTACAAGTTATGGTTTGTTTACTACTGCATAAAATTTGGTCATGCAGGTCTTGATGATCTTGTCATAATAAAAAAGGTATCTCTATATATTGGCAGTATGCCGTCTATAACTCGTGTCAAATGGTAGTCTGTTATCTATATTCGATGTGACTTCACTTCCCCCTATAAAGAAAAAAGTAAGAATACCATCAGCAATAATCACAAGCCGCAAAAAAGCTATTCTATTTTCATATTTGGTTATCCTATTCAGTAACACTACCGCGGACTTCATCAATATTCATGAATTATTGTGTAATAAATTACGTGTCATGAATATTCAATATTGTTCAATAATTAAAATATCATTTACTAAGATTACAGTTAAAATCAGCTTATTATCCATTTATTTTAAGGCGAACAGAAAGAAAAACAACGCATATTGAAAGGTTTAATGTATACTTTCCGCAGACTTTAAAGACATTCTATATGAACAAAACAACACATATGCAAATTAGCTATTATGAATATTTTTTCACTGATATAATGTGAACCAAAAACTCCTTAAACTATTTTAGGATCATAACTTAGCATTTAAAAATAATTTTTATCATTTTCAGTATCAAAGTAGTTTTTTTCTCTGTATTTATAACTTCTCATTAATATTCATGAACTGAACGAATGAATATTAATTAATCTAATATATGTGCATAAACTATAAAGTCTTTTCTTTACGTTGGTACTTGTTTGAACGCTGTAACATCAACAGAAGGAAAGTTATAGCCAATATTACTTACTTAGGGTATTTTGAAAAATCCTTTATGGTTACCATGGAAACCCTTTAATTAAACATAGCTGAAATGAGTTTTTTTCTGGGGGCACCCTCAAATCGTGTTTAGAAGACCTCAATGCACATTTTGGTACCTATGAGAAAAAGTCTTGGGGGGATGCACGGTAACCATGGCTACAACCCAACCTAATCCCATCAAAGTGAGACAACTATTATTTATACAATCGCATGTGACTCGGTATCATTTAATGGCGTAACTGTTATTCAGCATAGAGGACAAGAAGTATTGAATTATTTATTTAAAAATCGTCTTTCACATTTCACAAATGTTCTATATACGTTGTTGAAGTTATCAAAAATGATTGTATGTGGTATGACGAAGTTACATTAAAGGTATTCACATCTCTGGTGATATTATGTATCGAACAAGGGAAGTAACTACTGTATCATTTCATGTATTAGAGAGTAGGTTATCGTTCTTTGTAATTGTAAAATGGCTTTAACCACGTGTTAGTGATCATTAATCAAAGTTGATTGAAAGAACTTTTTACACTTGTTTTTATTTTGTATAAAAATACACGAATAGCACGTTTTGCAATGTGCAATGTGTCAGATTTCAGCAAGTCAAGGATGACGTGATTCCCTGATTTTATAATTGATACATTATCTGATTTAGCTGCATGAATAAAATTACTTATTAGTCTCTGTAACGCGTGAAATATGTCATTCTTTTTTAAATAAAAAAGTGTTAAAGAATGTGTCTTTAATATGTATACGCTTCTCGTTAAGTCACTATAAATTTCTGTATCCAGAAAAGCATGACTACACGGTCCTATCCTTAGAAAGTAGCAATTGAATATTCATTAGAAGACATGACAAAATGTATAACAAAAATACTGGTCTAATTATGTATTGGATTAATGAAATTCCATTCATTTAGTAAATTTTCAAAAGAAAATTATAAATCATGATAAGATGTCAAGTAACCACATTATGCATTGGTATGATTGCGGGATGCATAGGAATGATCCCGTGTACGCCATCATCTAAAATATACCTGATCTGATGAAACATTCCTGCATCAAATATGATAAAAAAAACACTTGTATGGATTCGATTATTGAAATGCTGGACAATCCTAAGGACTTAGTAAATTTGTAATTCGAAATAAATCAATCATAACACATCATAGGAACATTTGCAAATGTCACCTTTATCTTGTTTAAAATTCCAGGTAATGATATATGTCAAAGGGGACTGCCATTATGGACTTTTATCCTCTTTGCATATCGTATATGTTGATAAAACATGCAGTGGTATGATTGTGGGATGCAAAAATATCATCATATCTGTGAAGATAATTGCACTTAAATAAAAAGGTTTTATGAGTTTAGAAGACAGTTATGGCCTCCTATAGTACCTACATTCTGAGGGTCCATTTCTCTACATTTAAAACCGAACAACCTCTTAATTTTGTATGAATGATCGAACGATTGAAAGAGTTCTACAACAAATGTATGCTGAGATTCAGCTAAAGAGTTGAAAACTCAACTTTGAGTAAAACATACACAGTTACGGGAAACAGTAATTGTATGTAGCATAAAAACACAAAATAACTAATTTCCCTGTGATGTTGCGTAGCTTTCACTTAACCATGCGGATGATTATTGTTTCTTTCGATGCAAAGGTGGCCCTTACCTGAATTTGAATGGTAGATGTGCAGGTTTTGGTTATTTAGTGGTGTTACAATAGTCCATATAGAATAATAGAAAGCATAACTTACTAATAATCACATCAAACTATCTAAGATACATCGAATACCTCAGGGGTTATTTGTTGCTCTATGGAATGGCTGACATGTGTATATATCTGCTATCAGAAGTTACTAAGGACATAGAGCCACTGATTTGCATCTATAAATAGAAACTGTGCCGTTGCTCGGTAGTACAAATCAAAGCGCTGATAGTGCTAAGAGAGCAGTATTGTCGCATTTCTTTTGTTTATCAAAGTAACTTTAATAAACGGGGGTCAAATTTTCGTGCAATGCTAACAACCCCACTTTAACGTTCCATTAACATGGTCATTACAAGAAATTAAAGATGAATACACCATTTGTTTCATCAGACTGTTAACAATTGTCGCATCGCCACTCTTACTCTCCCTTTTTCTATAGCCAACAATGAACAATCGTTTATTATTTTAATATGAGTTTGATATTTGGCAACACTGAATATCTGCAGCTTATCAAACCCTCTTTCACTTGAGACACACACAACTTCAGTGCCTTTAGCGCTTTGATTTCTACACGGAGGCACGCGATCTTCATAAGAGTTCCTTCTAACTAAACGAGGGGTGTTCACAAAGTTCATCAAAACGACAAAATTGGGCCGGGAAGACGACGATGACGTTTCTACGGAAACCATATTTAATTCTTCCATGAGATGGGCACATATCTACTTCTTGAACGTTTAAATGACAAGATATCGACCTACAACATAGTGCAGTATCATAGAACACTTTTCCGCAAACTTTTTGAACACCCCTTGTACATTAGTCTTTACATAATATTTGCTTCCTGTACAAAACATATCGAGTTTTTAAATTTGGCATTTCAGGCAAGACAGAAGTGAAATAACTTTTAACCAGATTTTATTTTTCCAGAATTATCATCATTAATTTCCTTCCATAAATTACATATGTCATGAATTAACACCATACTGCCTAGAAACACAAACAAAGGCGAAAAATATATTTGGTAGAGAATTGGGATATACCGAGTGACAGGTACCATTTATTTCAGTTCAATACATAATCATCACAATTAAAATATTATGAGTGAAAAGGCATTTTTTAAGGATTTTTTTAAAGGATTGAAAAAAAAAACACGCTAAATAGGATCGACAAACATGTAAAACGCACCAATCCCAGCAGCAGTTATATCCCTTGATAAGTACAGTACCGTATTTGTTCGTTTGGGGGTTTACTTGACTTGTTTCTTGATAAGATTATGATGTCTCAAAATTGAATAATCTTTCAAAGCAGATAATTCACCGTTTCTTTTAACACGCGGTGAAAGAAACATGGCACCATTGCGATCTTACAAAGAAACAAGCCGTTTTTATGTCTTGCAAAGGGCGTTAAGTGGAAGATCGGCCATATATAAGGAAAACTCATACTTGCGATATTTTGATGTGATCTTAAGACGTGCCACTTAACAAATACATCTGCATCTTCATATTTGTATATGAGCTGACGAATTGAATACATACAATACAGATATGAATAATTTTGCCTATGACTTTAGATGAATCGGTGAGGAAAATGATTATACATTTCGATCTGTGTTTTTGTTTAAAAATAGTTAAAGAGGAGATGTTTGCGTAACCTGCATATCTTTACCAACGCCAGAAACCCTGAGTAATTCCTTCCGTTACCCTCTATATTTCCATATGACAATGTTCGCTGATTTCTACTTCGGCTAGCCTGCACAATATTAGAATGAGCAAACTAAATTATTTCCAAGGAATGAGTCTTGAAAATGTATGATGAATCGATAGTTATCGATTGCGCGCGTAAATCGCCACATTCGACAAACATGACAAAACAAGAAACGCGGTCGATTTGACAATAATGTCTGATTTTTAATACTTTGGTTCTTAACTCAAAAGGAAAAACTATATACAGTTTGCACTGCATACTCCACGGTCACTTTGGCGGGTTTTCATCCTGAATCCCGTAATGCCATCACGTAATTTGACTGACCACCGAATTCCATAACAGTTCTGCCTAACACTATCTCAGCATCCGTATGACTGGCTGTTTTGCAGTCCGTCTGTCCGCCTCTCATTTATTTTCAATGAATTTAAAGCAAATGCTATACATATATAAGCAAACACATACACACACACACAAACAATAATGAAAGCTATATGCACAATCTACTCTCTCTCTCTCTCTCTCCCTCCCTCTTTTTCTCTTGTATGTTACATATACTTTTAATCTGTAGTAACACTCTCATTACAAAAATGCCTATTTATAAATAGTATTTTGACACAATTCTGATTTATGAAAAATGGACAAAAATTACAATCATAAATGGAATATAACTTCTTCCGACGGATTCCCAAATAAATACAAAGAATATTCAGTTATGATGTATTTTATGTTTTCTTCTCTAGTGTCCGTCTCTTTGTTGCCTAGAACTACATTTGTAGCATAATAAAGATAGCAAACATCGCATCACCATCTGTAATTTCCAAGATGATTTTTCTCAAAGCAACGCCCTCGAGAAAAGGCAAATAATGATACTGTAAATTTATTGGTGCATAAACTAAAATAATATACATGTATTTATCATAAACCATAATAAACAATCAATAACATGAGTGTACTTTCATGTTTTTTTCGTTAAAATCAATTTGCAGAAACCAAATAGTAGACTTAAAACAACTGAATATTTGTAAAAATATGCAAAGATCTTAAGAAACGGTTAAACAGACAGAATGGCTTAAACATTAAAAATGTAAATGGTTTGATTCTGGTACTGTGTCCATTATCAAAATCATTGTCTAATGTTTAAAATGCGACCGTTTCCAGTTACATGAGAATGCTTATTTGTAATAATGGTCCATATTAGTTCATGGTTTTCCTTAGGAACATGCAATAAACATATCAAGTTTGTATTGAAACGAATGCAAATTCACTACTTTATAGAAGATATAACATACATGAATTCATCATCTACAAATTCCTAAGTCTCTATGTATATTGTTAAATTGACCTTGTTCAATTTCAGGTTTGAGCGACGACAATCTAAAGCGTGCAATCACTATTTAGTGATCACTATTTAATTTTATTATATATTCTTCACAATAATAATCATGTTGAAAGTACAATAAGAAGATAATTTTGACATAGAATGGATATTTACGTGGCATTCTTGAACATTCTTGACATTTCTTATTCTGCTTTTGTATTGGAAAATGGTCAGCATTAATATCAAAACAATTTCTTGTCATTTTAACTAAGGTTATCTCAATATATGAAGAGTTACCCAACAAGAACTAATTACATTTTAACAAATCTCATTATACATGCAACGCATGGGTGAATCTGGTAAATTCATCATTTTTAACCAATATTTTACTGCACGTTCTTTATAAATACAGTCCAAACTCTTTATATAGAGCATAATTCGGAGTTTGTCTTTTAACATCAGAAATACATTTCAAAATCGTTAACATAACTTATTTGAATTCTTTTCACCGTCACGCACAGAATTTGAGTAAATGTGCTAAGTAGCTTGTGCAATCGTTTTGGTTGTTGTTGTTTTTCTGTTCGGCGATTGGATTGGAATCGGCATGGCCCTGATGTGTAAAGAGTGTCGCGCCTAATTAGTCTAGAACATCATTTGACCTGTGAAGACGGGTTTCTAAAAGCCGCTCTTGAAGAAGAAACAAAAAATCTGAAAAAGTAATTATTTTGTGGGGATTTGATTGAGGAAATTGTACTCTCGCAGTTTATCTGACGCAGACATAAATCTTGTCGTTGAAAGTTCCCCCACAGGACGATTTGTGCCCAGTATTTCCTGCCATACCGTGACGTTTTTCTGATATAGAAAGAAAACAGATTCAGGCAGTCAGAAAATACAAACACTCGGGACTAATAGGAACAGACTAACTCAACGAGTGTTAAGAAATGCAAAAATTAAGAAATGTAAACCTAATCCTAGTCGGGTGAAGCGAAACCCAACCGATCTATTATATTAAACAGTCTTTTTAATTTTCATTCAGAAGTTACATTCAATATACTGTGTTTGCTTCATCTATAAAAAGTAATGGTACATTTGTGCACTTAAATGTTTCATTTTTGAATGAACATCATCTGCATTAACTGAGTTGCATGTAAAACATAAAGACTTAATG
The DNA here is from genome assembly GCA_021229015.1 of Solen grandis. Taxonomy (NCBI): domain Eukaryota; kingdom Metazoa; phylum Mollusca; class Bivalvia; order Adapedonta; family Solenidae; genus Solen; species Solen grandis. Next base: position 704,296 of record CM037784.1, on the reverse strand, counting down.
CTACTGAAACAAAATTTAATGGCAATTAGCCTTTTTGGGTCATTATATACCCCAGAAAAATACACCATAGCGGCATAGCCCCTCACATGGTTATAATTTCGGGTTATGGACAAATCTACAGCAGGTCTATTTCAGTGGAAAACACTGAAGAGCTATCGGTTAAAAGATGGAACATACCTTTGTCCAAAAATAAATAACTTAAGTATAAAAAATTACTGAATTATTTCTAACAACATTTAAAAGGTTAAAAAGTTGAGGTATTGATTTAAACACAATTAAATCAGTGAAATTATTACCTTACTGCCGCACATTAAGACTCGATTCCAAACTCTTGCAATCTGTCTTTCAAACGGTCTATGTACTCCTCGTACTCATCAGTTCTGTTCCAGTGACAAATGTAAAAAGATACATATGTATTGCCTATCGATTCAATTTTGTAAGACTATTTTTAATAATCAGTTACAAATCTTTTCTATGATAAAACCCGCTGACAGTGTATTGTAAAAAACTAGAGAGAAAACTACATGTTTATCTTATTAATTTCAAGTGATTTATTCCTTAATTTTTAAAAATTCTAAATATTATCAGTTGACTGATAACTTTGATATCAAATTAAATATACATATTCTGAAAGTATTCCCTGAGTTATTTGTCGGCCAAGACATTTGCAATATAATTGAATTTGTGATCTCTGGTATTTTCCATCGTATACACGCACATCACATACATTTATATATACATTTAGATTTAAAGTGGAAATATTAATTGCAGTGGTGAATATTAATGATAATTTATTGTGGAGATAAAGACTAAGCATAAATAATGGTTCATCACGATCCATGATAGTTTCAAATAATAGAAATAGTGTTTACTTACGGTTCCCTGAAATTCAAGTGAAAATGTGTTTAGATATAGGACATATGACATTTTGGTAATGAAATATATGCGGTGAATCAAAAATTTTAGATTTAAGTATTCATTGAAAACAAATATGTATTTCCCGTAACAGAGATGCCGTAGGTCGAACCCCGCCCGCGACATACGAAAATCATAAAAATGGTTTCAAGCCACTTGTCTACGGCATGGTAATGATATGGTAGCACTATCTGTGACATATATTTTCTTCCAGTATGTAAGAAAGCGGAGCAATTTCTAAAATAAATAATGCTGTTATAATTCTACATAATCTTTAGGCGCATTGTTAAATTCATCTTGATTAAATCAAAATAGATACATCCATCGACAAAATGTGGCTTAGAATATATTATTTAGACATGTCAAAACAAAACATGGACAATTTATATCAATTTTCTTTTCATTTTTGAATAGTCTATACTCTTTTTTTCCTTCTAAACATAATAAACAAACAATTAAAGATATCGAAACGGATCAAATAAACATAGAAATCGCCCATTAGTGGCAACTTAGCTATAGAAGCAACTTAATAATAATTTGATTATACGTTTTTATTAAAAGGAGACTTAAGTTGTTGCATGGTTGTGTTACTCAAACCCATTACTAAATTCATTCATTCAATATGATTTCTTTCCGCTCGGAAAGGGGTAGCGCAAATGGCAAATTACATATTGTAAAATGAAAACTCATATAAGATGTTTCATACTTACCGATTATACCTGTGATAAACAGAATAAGAACATTTATATAATTCTCGTAAAAATGAAATTAAACTAAAAGCTCAAAAGCAATATTTAAGGTTGACATCATCAATAAGGAGTGACAAAATCCAACATATCTCAAAAATGAAGAAACTGCAGAAGGAGGTAAATGGACAAAAACACGGAGACAGGATATTACACAGAAAAGAGGAACATGTATACCAACGGTTACCGCCTTAGAACGGTCAGTCGGCAAAATGATCAACTAGGGAGCTTAAACTAGGTTTCAAGACGGTATTTTTCGATACGAACATTGTAAAGACAAATATCACATCAAAGTGAGACAACTAACAACAGTCACCTGTATCGGAAAGAAAAATATATCCAACAAGGATTATCCAACATAAAGGTTTTAAATCATCGTTTACATGTAGTCTCGACACCATTCCAGTCATTGTGTAATAATTAATTGCAAAGTAATTATTGACTCTAAAAGGGTTAATTGCAAGTAATGTTGTTTTCCAAAGGATTCCCAGGCTCTAACCATCAGCAAAAAATTGTTCTGATAAATTGTAAAGAATTCAAAAAGTTATTGAGGCCTTTGAATTAAGTAATCTTATAAAGTACATTCCAGTATTGGTGGAATGTTTATTTCTTGTTGCAAAAGTGTTATCTTAATACTATTATATTTTGAAGAAATGAAATCTTTTCGGTGAAATAACTTTGAAGATGCCTCCTTTTACCTCTGAAATCTAAAGCACTGTTGCAACAATGTATAAGTGAGACACAAATTACAGGAGTTAAAGTGTACATATTCGAACAAACCAAGTAAGTTGGGATATATAAATACCATAGGTTGTTGCATGAGGTGAAACGCCATCAAGTTACGTATAGTTAACATCAATGATGTTGAAATGGTTCCAAAAAATTTTTAATATGGTCATCTCAACTTCCAACATCCAGAAAATCTGCTTTTTCATTTCGAACTATTTACTTTGTTCAATGTAAGTTCTGGTGTTTAAATGAAATGGTTCATTTGTGAGAAGGAAGAATTGTCTAGAGTAAGAATATCATCTAAAAAGAGAATCACCACATTTTATGAAAAAGTTATTAAGCAAGAAATAGATTAAAAGCTCAGCAAACATCCACACAAGTTTACAAAGTGATTTCCGTGATTCAATCTTTTTCTTTTGTTGCATTTCAAACTTAAATAAACATTAAGATGAATCGGGCACGCATATTATCGAACAAGAAAACCAGAAAAAAAGCTATATAAGACGAAAATCATACTTACGAGAAGCCTCTGTTAAAAAAAAATAAATATAAAAAATAAATAAATGGAGAAATAGAAAATGAAGTTTAAATTACTGGCAATCATAAAATCAAACGAAAGCCGGTAAGAGTTAATGTAAAGCTCTTAGCATTATGTTTTTCATCACTTAAAGTAAGCTAATTCTTAATAAGATATAGACTATACTGTTGAAGCTTCAGAAGAATAGCTCATTCGGATTTTCATGTGAGGAAGCCTTCCAGCTGGCTTGCGGTAGGTTGGTGGTTCTACCCGGATGCCTCCGTGCATTCGGGGTCTTCGTCCACCTGTAATTAGCTGGACTGCGCTACATGATTGAAATATTGTCACAGCGACGGTAAACTCAAACAGTCAAGTCAAGTCAGAAAAGTAGCATTATAAATAGATGAATACAATCATAATGGAAATCAACGTGTGTGTGTGTGTGTGTGTGTTATTTTAATTTCAACTATTAACAAATGATTTTAATAGGAAAACAAGTCAAAAATATATGACAACATACTAGAATAGTCACATTCAACTTATCTTAAGCAATGGGTTGATACATACAGCGATATTTGTTAATTTGTTAATTAAATATACTGATTAAAAATATATTTTCGGACATTTTAACCACAGTCCGTAAAACTTGATTAAAGCTTAAAACATCTTACCATAATTTACCTTCATAGCGAATACTGAATGTTGCATTCATAATAGGGTGTCATTACTTTAACCATTTACAGTACATACCTAATTACATGCACATGTAGAATTATATAAATATTTTTCTCAAGATTGCTTTAACTAATAATTTGTTCCAATCATTAATATTGTTCAATAATTACATACACAAATATTATTTTAATGAGTGTTTATATCATCACAATTCTATCAAAAATAAAAGATATTTTCAAAGGGACAACCAATTTCTTCCTGTATCAGTAACTCATGTCTTTAATTCGATAAGATCACTATATAGAACAGTTAAATTGGACTTGTTCTTGTAGGATTTTGTACAAGAAAGAAAAAAAAATATGTTTTTAAATGAAAATAAATACTTACTGGGCATGCCTGAAACACAAAAATAAAGAATGATTGAACGTTTTTAGTTAGATGAGACGATTAGTTAATTACAACGTGATGTTTTAAATCAAATATAAGATATATATGACAAACACATTTTACTGAAGTCTCAATTTTATTTTGTTTACTATGTAACAATGTATAATATGTAAAATATATAAAACATACCAGCATTTTCTATGTAGACTTTCTACCAGATCGTTATAGAAATGTACGTTAGGTTCCGCATTTGTTATTTGAAAATTGTAAATATTTCTCAGATCAGTCTTGTGCATTCACAATAACACAGTGAAAATCAACTGTGTGGTATTCTTTTTAATATAAAATGATATAAAATAACAAAAACATAATTACCAGTCCTCCCTATAAAAGAAAACAAATCAAGTTAAAAGAATTGTGTATATTAATAGAAAATGCAATCTTTAAAAAAAATATGAAGCTCAAAAGAGGGTGATAGTTTAATAAACGGCTTAATAATAAGTATCTCTTTAATGGGTTGACTTATAAATGTGATATGAATTTATTTAGAATTATATTTAAGCAGTCTCTTTAAAGTGTATGAATTACGAGCGAATAAAAGAGAACTAAATAAAAAATGAACTTATATCCTATTTGATACAATTGTGTTAAACTTGAACAATTACATGTAACTTGACATGACAATACAACTACAATTTTGCAAATGAAACAAGGGTCAGGACTGCCACAAAATACGCCCATCATAGTATGGGGACTCTCAGAAATAGCTCAGAGAAACAAGCTACTGTCCATAAATAAGTAAAATAATTCCAAAATCCCATTAGTTAATGAATGTTAATCTTTAAAAAAAAACTGTTGATACATTTCCATTAATTTACTGCAAGATCTGACAACACCTCATAGGGTCTAAGGACTAGGGACAAGCAAATTTTCAAGTATGTTGTGTACATCAAGGGCCATAACTTCAAAGTCATTCGCGCGATAATGCTGGATATCGAACTCATCCGAGATATTATGGCCATGCACATGTGTGGAAAGTTTGAAAAGGATTGGGCAAACGGTATTGAAGTAAGAGCCCGGACAATCACAATTTCAAGTATTTTGTGTACGTCAAGGGCCATAACTTCTAAGTCATTCACGCAATACTGCTGGATATCAAACTCCTCCGAGATATTATGGCCGTGCACATGTGTGGAAAGTTTGAAAAGGATTGGGCAAACGGTATTGAAGTTAGAGCCCGGACAATCACAATTTCAAGTATTTTGTGTACGTCAAGGGCCATAACTTCTAAGTAATTCACGCGATAATGCTGGATATCGAACTCATTCGAGATATTATGGCCATGCACATGTGTGGAAAGTTTGAAAAGGATTGGGTAAACGGTATTGAAGTTAGAGCCCGGACAATCACAATTTCAAGTATTTTGTGTACATCAAGGGCCATAACTTCTAAGTCATTCACGCGATAATGCTGGATATCGAACTCATCCGAGATATTATGGCCAAACACATGTGTAGAAAGTTTGAAAAGGATTGGGCAAACGGTATTGAAGTTAGAGCCCGGACAATCACAATTTCAAGTATTTTGTGTACGTCAAGGGCCATAACTTCTAAGTAATTCACGCGATAATGCTGGATATCGAACTCATCCGAGATATTATGGCCATGCACATGTGTGGAAAGTTTGAAAAGGATTGGGCAAACGGTATTGAAGTTAGAGCCCGGACAATCACAATTTCAAGTATTTTGTGTACATCAAGGGCCAT
>CM037784.1:677763-698462 GCA_021229015.1 Solen grandis | reverse complement strand
AATAAAACCTATGTTATGCTGGAACGAAAGGTTCCAATAATCTAATAAATGGTTTTCTATAGTTTTAAACAAAATATATGTTTTGAGGAATATTTAAAGAAATAAACGACACCGATTATAGGATTTTTTTTTTAATTAAGAACCACAAATCACTTCTAAGCTTTCAGAAATGGTCGCCATGACCGAACACCATTCCAGGGGAAAAAATGAAAACTTCTATGGTTAAACTACTATTAAAGCTAATACTGCAGCTAATGGTAAATAATGTATTGTCTTGAAATCGCAACACATCAAGTTAGTTGTAAGCCAATAATAGTACTGGTGTACCAGTCAGTGCACGTTTGCAAAACACCTTTATATAATTAGAACAAGATGTGAATACAAATACTTACCTTTTGCTCCCAAGCATAAACAATTTTTCGTATTTACTTATGTAGTAGAGGTATAAAATGACACTTGTACTATTTTGCCATAGAGCTAGCTTTTGTGGCGATTTGGTAGAGTGTCCGATTTGCAAACCGAATCCAGCTCGGAACAGTAGGATTTTATTTGGTTACACTTACAACAGTTTATTGGTTTTTTAATTGTGTGTGACGTAGTCATTCACTACTTTACCACTTTCGATTCTCTACTTTTAAAACCACAGGTAATGATTTTTTCAAATGATGATACACCTGTGTTATATCAGTTTGTGAATCGAAATTGTAAGGGCGCATCTGAAAGGGTTTGCCAGACCCCAATGGACCTTAATCGGAGGCTTTATCATCACGCAAGATATCGGACCTCGTATAAAGAATCCACAAAACTTGTGTCACTTCATTTATTTAGAAACCTGCAAAAATTAAATGCGCAAAAGAGTTAAACCATTTCAGGCCCCCAAACCGCAAAAAATGCACCCGCAGAATAAAACAGTTATACGGTATGCGGAGGTTAAGCAAAAGTGTTAAAAAAAAACAATTTGTGTCAAAAACAAATATTTACGGGACAAAATTGTCTGTGGCATAAAAGTACAAAAGAACTAATTTCTCTATTATGTTGCGTAACTTTGACTTCATGTGCGCATTTACCATACGGAGTGATATAGTATGTTTTGATGCAAAGGGACTCACAACTTATTTTGGATAGTAAATACCGAAAGTCCAATACAAATCCATGTATCATACTAATAACCTCATCAAGCAATTGTCAAACACTCTTTCGCTTGAAACACACAACCCCAGTGCCCTCAGCGTTTTGATTATTAACATTGTACAACACGCATATTTCATGCTCGTTAACTCATTTGTAGCAATCTACCACGTAAATGTGACGTCACGCTCCTCGTCTAAGTAGGAGTTATCCTTAATATGTGGCCAATCAGAAGCTCTGAAAATTCAAATTTATCCATTTTTTTCAATTTCAAATGTACAAAATAGAACGATGTTTCAAGTGCGCATGTGCAACAAACCCCGCCTCCAGGGCGTGACTTTTTGATGATGTAAAAACTAACCCGGTTCTGTTCAATCGTTTATCTGATTTGCAATTTTCTTTTCGATCAAAAAAAGATTACTGTTGTGTTCAAATCCAGGCTAATCATGTTACTCTTTCTTTTCTCTCGTCTTTCACACTTCTTTCTTTCTTTTTTCCTCTATTTATCTATCTATCTAGGTTATTCTCATATTTTCTTCCATGCTTTTGCCCCAAGATGCATCCGTTTTTTTCTGTTTCTTTCTCAATTCATAATTTTATCTGTCAGACTATGAAAGATATTGACACCACGAATCTCGCCTCCAACGCGATTCGAACCCACAACCCCTGGATCAGTGACCCGGCGTTTTACCACTGAACAACGATTTCTCCCACTTGTTTCGTTAATATTCACTTGAATAATTAAGCAAAAGACAACAAAACAGTCGGAATTGACACTAGTTGCGTCGCACTATCTGCTGTTCCTCAGTAACATAAGTAAATTCCTCGTTAAAGCATTTAATTGAAATATCTTACTCAAATCGGCATTAAACATTAATTCAAATTTACTGCCGTCTATTCTCACTTGTTGATGTCCAAGCGGTAAATGATAATTATAGCATTATGAAGCATTGTCAAGTTTGGTCTATTATATCGAATAGAGGAAATATTTCTCTACTATCGATTAAAATTAAACACTCAGATGATAGTGTATAGCATGAAACCCCCCTAATTGTCTGTACAGAATGTAATCGTCCATTTTGATGTCTTGCAACATATTTTCCCACCTGCCATAGCACATTTGATTAACAGAGAATAATGTAATCTGAATATTGTGTCCAGGCTTCAGTGCAATAGATTAAAGCTAAGCCGGGAACTTCTAAGTTGGATAGAATATATTAATACAGTCCTCAAGATAATAGAATCCTACGCTTGCTTCGCTGGCTTCGGTCTTCTATTGTCTATAGAAATGAAGAAATATACTCTATTTTTTACTTATAGCGTAGTTAGGCGCGGATCAAGGATTTTGGGTTAGTGGGGGCGAAAATTCAGCAATTACTTACATTGTACATGTATTAATAATACATACTTGGCATGTTTCATACGAATAGTTACAGGAATAACGAAATTCATATCAATAGAAACACTTTCAGGACAGGTTGGTGGGGAAAGTTTGTCTGAAAGAATGCGAAAGCACAAATTATTCCTTTGATAAAAATGCACAAACATTAAGCCCCGACTTATCTGTCGTCCTTAATTAACATGAATACACACACAGAACGATATTCGTTACATAATAATTTTGATACTCAAGGCATATATGCTAAAACGACAAATTATTTAATTCTTTTCTTCCATCCTAAATACGGGATTGGAATGACCTTCCATAAGAAATACGAAATTCAACATTCCCTAACATCTTTTAAGTCATGATTAATCGTAAACTGTCCCAAAACCACATCATATTATTATGTAAGTATAAGGAAACTACACGTTCTTCACACGAGACTACGGACCGGACTTAGTGCAGTTCTCTTAATTTTGATTTGTTTTCGAATAATGTTATTTAAGATCCTAAATGCACTTAAGGGCAATTAGAGACAAGTTATCTTTATATTTATCAGAGCCCAATCTAAAAAGACTGCCGGGCTGTTCTCTAATCTCACCATGTATCATGTTGACCTGAACTCCTTATTATATGGAATTCCTTCACAGTCATAAACATTTAGGACTAAATTCTTGATATGATGAGCTTTCTGAAATTTAAATTACGTATAGACGCTCTTAATCAGTTATGTATATCTTTTCTCAGACCAATTCTTGAATATGCATCTGTAGTATGGAATAATTGTACTTTAAATGAGAAAGATACACTTGATAAAATTCAAAATGAGGCTGCCAGAATTGTAACTGATACAACTAGATCTGTATCTCTTAATAATCGGTATCGAGAAATCGGATGGTTAACCTTATCTGACAGGCGTAAATATCAAAAATTAGTAATGGTCTATAAAATTGTCAATGGGTTAACCCCTAATTATATAAATGAAATTTATCCCTTTGCAGTCAACTTAAGAACCAACTATCCTATACGTAATGCTCTAAACAGTGATACAGTTGCTAGGCGAACGAACTCTTCGCGAATTCATTAATTCCATCATCTGTTTCTTTATGGAATGAACTTTCTATTGAAACTAGGTCAATAACTTCACTTTCAGCTTTCAAATCAAGCATTTTACGAATGTATCATTCAGTTGACATACCTAAATATTATTCTGTTGTCCAAAGAAAGTTATCTGTATTTCGTACGTAATAAATGTAGTGACCTTCAGTCAGACTTGTTTTGTAACCATATCTCAGATAATAGAATATGCAGTTGTGGATATGAACTTGAAGATGCTGAACATTTCTTTTTTTACTTGCAGTAATTTTAATAACCAACGTGTAAGAATGTTTCACGAATTGAGACCGTTTCATCCACTCAGTCTGCAAAAACTTCTGCAGGGGTCTGATTTGTTGTCCTATGAAGATAATGTAAAATTGTTTCTTACAGTACAACAATTTATAAAAGAATCCAAAAGGTTCGCTTAAACTGCTGCGGCTTCCTTAGTTTTCTCATTATCATTTTAGTGGCCAAATAGATTATCGTGTTCACATTCAATACCAAAACGTTTTCTCTCTCTCTCTCTCTCTCTCTCTCTCTCTCTCTGAAGTTTTCTTTTTTGTATCCATATTAATTTATATTTATTTAACGTGGATTTATTTTGGTATAATATGCCCTTACTTTACATTAGTCTTTTCAGCCATGTTTTGACCACTTGTAAATTTGTGTTAGGGAAGAGCCTTATCTAAGTTTTGGAACTTGTGGCTTAACTCCTTTTTTACCCTATTGTACCGTTATCTGTTGTGTGTAAGATGTATGGAATATATATTGTGAAAATGGGAAAAAATAAAATATGTTTAAAGTAAAAGAATTCTTTCAATCTCGAATGACAAAATTAAGCATATATTTCATATACTTCATTGTGTTCAAAAGTATATAAATTACAGTAAAAAGTCTGTTTGTGCTCCCTCTCTCTCTCTCTCTCTCTCTCTCTCTCTCTCTCTCTCAGCTACATGCCAGTTTATGCATGTGCTATCTCTATATACAACTTAATAGCATATATGGGGAAATTAAGAACTTTATTAGCTCTGCTTTCGTTCGAAATCCCTTTTTTTTTTTTTTTTTTTTTTTTTTTTTTTTTTTTTTTAATTTTTGGTATCATGATTATATATACCGTTCAAAGACGAAATAAATACGCTTAAACTAAACTTACTGGATGGACCCAGCTTTTTCCGCTCCTATGGGCCGGACATTTTTAATGTATCGACTACTACTGCTTGTTTAAATAGCGGAAAGGTGCCAAACTATCGAAAATGAAACTTATACGAAAAAACTGAAGTAATCAGCGAACTGCAAATGGTATGGTGCAAACTTTGATCAAATTGACCGACTCTCATTGTCACATATGAACTTTAATGATGATATGTGGAAAAGCGCATAAAATAACCCAACTTGGTCGATTTTAGGGGGGGGGGGGGCGTACGCCGCTTCCGCCCCCTCTAAATCCCCCTTGGTAGCGGTGTATTATGGACTAAGACCACAATTAATTTTACTATATGTTCTATATAAGCAAATATACAAATGACAATTTCTGTAAGGGAAATTGACATCCAAACTTACCCTCATTAGATAGATAGATTGCAGGCACAATGCATAACTAGTACACATAACTCATCCAAACCTTTCCACAACTATTACTGTTCATAACCAGAAATATCACTGAAGGTGATTAACACCCATACACAGCGCTTTGACACAGAATAAGAAGCCTTTTTAATCGGACAAAATATTTCTAGAAAATTTTAAGTTGAAACGGGGACATAACTGTGTCAAAAAATCGGACTGCTTTGCCCATATCGAACTTACTGTAGCACCGCTTCTGAGTTGTTACACGTAAGCGTAAAATGTACTGTAATTACCGAAAAGGGGCTGAATTTCAGGAAATTCATTTAGAAACAAGCCAAAACACATACTAGTTTGATTTCTTCACATATTGTTTTTATTTTAAGCAATGAACAACAAATGACAGGTATTTTATTTTGGTAATCAAATTAAAAAAATGTATGAAAACAACTTCCGGTTTGACCAACAAAATACGGTGAGTTAATTTTAATATGATTTTCTAAAAATCTGTAATACAAATTTTCTTTTTACTCTATTGTTTAGTAGTTACGGAAATATCGCTCTAATAAACAAAATATAAAGGAAATTTGTACTACAGATTTTTAGCTATTTGGAGTAGAAAAGTGAGTATTTCTCTAAAAATAAAACAAGAACATAAAACAGATTTTCTGCAGTAAAAGTACAATTTCTTTGAAATTATTGGATGTCAGCCGAAAAAAATGGTTGCTGAAATTAAAAAAAAAACTATTCCTCATAAATTTCAATATAATTCAGTACAAAAACAAAATGAGAAGGGGTTGAAATATCCATTTTATTTAGGTTATTAAAAGTAGGCACTAAACCGGATGTAGGATTAGTCGCGGCCTATTTTCTGAAAATGGGAGGTAGATTCATGCAAAGGTGATGAGGTGTATGCACGTTCAGTGATTCCCTGGAACTCCTACTGAATATGCTACTGTGTTTCGATATAAAGTTTACCAGACTCGGCTGGGAAAATATAAATGACACGGCAGAGCCTCGTCATTTATAATTCTCCCAACCTGATAAAGCTTATATAAAAAACAATAGCGTATTATTCTCTATATACACAATAGTGTTGCCTGAAAGGATACCTGCATGCAAATTTTAAACCAAATATGTTCTACCTGGTTTTACGCTAAATGGTTTATAGGCTCATAAATTTGGGTGCCTGGGTAAAGTAGTGGTAACGCGTGCATTGGTCACCGGATGCGTCCCGAACTCGATTAGATGATTCAGAACTGTGTACTCCAGGATACCATAATCATATCAGACAGACTCAATTCCAATACATTTTCGAGCACTACAGACATTTTATTTTGTTTTTGTTTTTGTTTTTGGAAACTATCTTTTCTTTTTAATATGATTTTGATATGATTTTAATTTCATTGAAAATGTATCACAATTCTTAGGGAATATTTTGATGCATTTGATGTTATAAAGATACAGCATAAAACCGATATTTTCATCTCCATAATTTTTAAGAAACAACATTCTCAGGGACACACCTTGGGTTACACATACAGCAAGTTTACTGTGCCAATTGCAATAACATAGCCAGTGTAAAAACAAATAAATCCTTGATAAATATTGGATTCCTTTATTTTTTATCTTACACGCGGCCTTTGATTCATAACAATTTACTGGTACTTACGCGTTTACAGCTTCAGAGATGGTTTTCCATGCCTCTGCCCGCAGAGACTGGCCCCGAACACTTCCTTTAAAGTTACCAAACAGGGCTCTCTCAATGACACCCTGAACTAAGGCCATTTCTTCTTGTACAGTCCAATTTGACTGTCGAACACGCTTGTTCTTATTCTCCATTGTCAAGAGAAGATAGATCTACTGTCTGTTTTGACAGATGACAGGGTGAAGGTCGCATATGATTTTACATTATATTTTACGGACTTCCGGTGTACGAACGAGCGCTAGTACCAGTCAATAGATTTCTTTCGTCAGCAAAAAGTTTTATAAATTTATGCAACCTACTTAGTAGATTTCTTAGTTAAGAAAGGAAAAATAATGTTGATGGAATGCAAATTTCTTAAAAACTTAAGTAAGATAGATTTCTTAATTTAAGAATTTAAGTTAAGAAATCGTTGGTGGAATTCGAGCCAGGTCACGTACGTGACGGGGGTATAGTGATCGTCCGTCCAGACACGTGGATTTCCTCAGGGTTCTCCGGCTTCCTCTCATAAAAATGACCACACGTGCCGCCAATTTGACTTCGAGAGGAATTAATATAATTTGTAAGATGTTGTTTCGTATTCGAGTTTAAACTCATATTTTCTTACAATGAAGTTTGTCGTTATCATCGTTTATCAAATGTCAAATAATAAACAATATAAATGCCACATAATTACGACTAAACCCTGTTCTTAGTCTTACACAATATACATGTATACGTATTCATTGACTAAAGTACCTGGTTTTGGAGTAAGAGAAAATAACTGCAGCCACGTCTGTACTACAAATCTGTACTAGTTACTGCTCTTTAATTATTAACCCCACCACACACACACATACACACACACACATTTTTAAAAAATTATATCTAGGTCAGATTTGATAAAATCAAAATGGCGACAGGGGTGTCGACTAAACACAAATCATCAGAGGAAATGTTTGACTACACCTGCTCGGTGTGTCGTAAGAAGAACCGGGTCAGGGAGGCTGTGAAGCATTGTCAGGAATGTCACAAGGACCTGTGTACTTCCTGTTTAGAACATCATAAAGAATACTTGGAGGATCATACCTTGGTGAAACCGTCGGCCACCGGAAGTGTGGTTGTCATGCCGACGGAAAAATGGCGACATCACGGACAGAAAGTGGTGGAACTGTGGTGTAAGAACCACGATGAGATACTCTGTAGCACCTGTGTCATCATGAATCATAGGTAGGTGAAAACGAAAGTAGAATGAAATCCATAATAAATGACATTTTAGACTTGACTATTTGAGTTTACCGTCGCTTCGACAGAATTTCAGTCATATAGCGACGTCCAGCTAATTACAGGTGGGGGAAGACCCCTAATGCACGGAGGCATCCTGGTAGAACCACCGACCTACCGCAAGCCAGCTGGAAGGCTTCCTCACATGAAAATCCGAATGACCCTACCGGGATTCGAACCCGATGGGCTGAGTGATTGTTAAAGTCAGCGACTTTACCCTCTCGGCCACGGAGGTCCCAAGTAGCATGATACATGATACATATAGTGCTACCTTTCTGTGATATCACACAAGTGGCATGAGACATATAGTGCTACCTCTCTGTGATGTCACACAGGTGGCATGAGACATATAGTGCTACCTCTCTGTGATATCACACAAGTAGCATGAGACATATAGTGCTACCTCTCTGTGATATCACACTGGCATGATACCCCACAATATCTTGATACCCGACCTGCCAGTCATGGAACTACCTTTATATGCTGAGTGTCAATAAAAGGGAGCTTCACCATTTTCATTTTAAAGACTGTGATATATCGCGGTCGGGGATCAAACCCACAACATCCCGGTTACGAGGCGGACGTTCTTATAGCTATGTAATTCCTGCATATTACAAAGATATTCAACAGACAGTGACTGCTTATCACGGGTGACTGCTGAATGAAGGTTAAACTTTTTTTAAAAATATTAAAGCTTGGTGCTTTGTACAGGTGACCACTTACACATGTTTAACTGTATTTTCCTATGACTATTATTAAAATTAAATTATGAATTTACGATGGAGCAGAACAGTACATACGATTTTATTTTTCAGATTATGTGAAGGGGTCGAGTTTATCTCTGGAAATATCGACAACTTGTTACAGGACACTGAGTTACAAGAGACTATTAAAGCTCTGAAGAACATCAGAGAAAAACTGAAAAGACTGAAAGATGAGAGGGGCCAGGCAGAGGAAGAACTACTGAATGAAAAGGATAAATATCTCAACATGGTGGAACAGCACAGGAAAAAGATAATTAGCATTGTTGAGTGTCTTGGAAAGGCAGCTGTGGAAGAGATCAATGTTTGGTACAATGAAAGAAAAGGCAATATGAACGAAAAACAGAACAGCTGTGATCAGCTTGACAGAGACACCACTACATACATTCAGCAACTTGATCTTTCATCCGACAACAAACCCCAGCTGTTTGTTTCCATGAAGAAAGGACAGAAAGTACTAAAACCTGTTAACGAATTTGATGGTAAAAGAATGATAATATCAGACGAGGAATACGAAATTAATGATGATATAGAGAAACACTTGTCGTCTGTCCAGTCTTTTGGATCATTCAAGAAAAGAAATCACTCGTATAAGGCAGCAAGCATGAGAAAGATATATGTTAAACTATCTAAGGATCAATATTCATGTGACATCACCGACACATGTCTTCTGCCTGATAGATCCATTCTGGTGACCGACTACAGCAACAAGAAGTTGAAGCGGTTAGACAGCTCCACCTATACCGTTACAGACCAGTGTGATCTGCCTGGCAATCCATGGGCTGTATGTTGTGTAGGTCCACAGGAAGTCGCCGTGGGTCTTAGTATTGAAGGCAAGGTACAGTTTGTATCCATAAGTAACAAAATAATTTTATCAAGGAGTATTTATGTAGATCATTGGTGTCGCAGTGTAGGTTATAGTGACAGAGAACTGTTTGTTTCTGATTGTAATAAGAATGTTTATGTGTATAATATGGCCGGGACACTACTGCGCACAATTAGCCAGACCCCGTCTGGTGAGTCAATGTTTTTATGGACCAGACACATGGCCGTTCGTGGAGACAGGATCTACATAGTGGACAAGGAGCATGGTCTCATCTGTACAGACAAGAATGGGACCGAGCTGTACAGGTACAAGGGCACACAGGTCAAGGATGCGTATGGAGTCTGTACAGATGGACGTAGAGGAGCATTCCTCTGTGGGTATGGCCCTTATAATGTGGTCTAGGTAGGGGCAGATGGCGAGGAACTAGGTGTGGTTCTTACCCAGACAGATGGTCTGAATAAACCCGAATCTGTGTGTATTGATTTCAAAAGTCTGATATTGTAACAAACAGCAGAAGTGATGAGATATTACTCTTTAATCTTGTGTAAAGAGTATCAAAACTGAATTGTTTATACATTCTAAAATGATATATTTGCATGTTATAAAATTCTTGTAGTTTCATTTTGACACAATCTTGTATCCAGAGTCTCTTCTGTTCCTTTATGTTGTACTATCTAGTTAAAAAAAACATGATTTTTGTCATAGCTGACACGACCTGTGTGCGATATTTACCAATCAATTAAAACTTTGTACTTTGACATACTTAACTGTAAACGTGTATGTGTTTTAGCTTGCCTGAGAATGATATCTGTCCATCATGTCTTGTGTTATGGTCATTGAATGAAAAAATGCCCGATTTCACTTTGTGTTCACTTTAGCATCTTCATTTCTCAAAAATTTCATCAAATGTAATTACAATATTTATAGCCATACCCTCTGTTTTTTTTTCATCTGTTTCTCAAAATAACTCAAATAAATACCTAGTACCTTGATTCAGTTGTTACTTTCCCCGAAAACAACTTCCCTCGAAAATAATTTAATGTAACTACAGTTAACATCAATGTTATACTACATTTCCGTCATTTTCTCAAATACACATTAACAAGTCATAGGCTATATCAACAAAACATCCCAGTTTTTCACTTAATTGAATTGTTTTTGTTTTGTTTTTGTTGTTTTTATTTTTATTTTTTTTATTTTTCTGGTTAGAAGACAAACTTTATTTGCATAAATGTCAATATATTGTATCACTGTGTATAATTTCCCCAATCTTGTACGTTAGCAATTTATTTTAAATTGTTTCGTAATTTAGAAAAGAGGTGCCTTACATATGCATAAATTTGCCTTTACACATAAAAACGTCAACGTGGGAAGACAGGATGACAGTTTACAATAGTTGTACATGTTCTGCAATATGTATTTGTATTATATAATTGTTTATTATAGGCCATACATTTCTAATCATTTTCTCTCTAATTTGTTATTGGTAACTTTACACGTAAAACAACCTAATCATCTATTTAGTCATACTTTTTCCGTTCTATAATCTTGAATAAAATAAGGTTTAAATTCAGAACATGAAAAATGATAATAAGGATACCATGAATGTCGTTTTGCACAGACAAAAGGTTGTCGCAGGAGTTATGTTGTCCTAGCTGGTATGTTGGACAACCTTTAGGATTTGTATATATGTCTGATGGTTCGCTGTAGGAGTGTGTTATGTGGTAGTAGCGGAGGAGTGTACGTGAAGCACTAAGATTAAACGTTTTAAAATTTTAATGTTTTACTGTTTCCCCACTGCGGTAAATTACTTCGCTACATATGTATTCCACCAACAATACATAGCGCTAAGTAATACTTCAATTTTTAAACTAGGTAGATACACATTCCACCATTGCTATTTTCTGAAATATTCAAGTACATGGCTGGCTAAGCTGAAATGAATTATAACCTTAATAACTAACAAAAATTGTTAAGAAATTAATTTTTTGGGTATCGTTATTAGAGAAACAAGACAAAAGAAATTCGCCCTTAAGATTTAAGTTTTAGCGCTAGGAATTGTTGGTGGATTCCACTGATTTTAATAAAGTAGCACCTAAATATTCACAGTGGGCCATGTGCAGTGCGAAGTATGCATTAGGTTTCTCAAATGTCAAGGTCACACTTACAGGTCAAAATTCGCAGTTATATTGCGTCGTGCCTTATGAGGTTAAGTAATGTTCGACTATTGGAAAGCCAGATATTACATGCCAATTATGTCAGTACAGGTTTACAGTGTTACACTGTGACTCAATAAGACTTTTTCCGCCTTTGAATAACCCAAATCTTTATCGTTTTACACGGACATAACCAATAAGAACCCTTTGAAAGTACTATTATCTCATAGTTTATCATTCACAGTCATTGATGGAATATTATGTTAATAAGTATTAAAGTTTAAAGTTGTTGTTTTTTAATTTCCAGACTTGTGTTATTTGATTTTCTTTCTATTTCTTTTTATTTAAACACCCTCTTTATTAGAATAGAAAGAAACATCAAGTATTTCCTCACCGTCAATGATGGTTCTAGTTGTGGCTAAGTGTATAATTTGGTCGTGTAGGTCCAAAAATAAATATGTCTAATTAAGTCACATATTTATGAAATGGAACAAACCATGGTGGTAGAAAGCGCTCTGAACCGAATCTAAGTGAAAGATATTTCCTCAATTTATTTCCACTAATGAGTTATATATAGTGTATCGTCAATCGCTACATGTACCACGTGACTAGCGTTATAATTATAATTCCTTACAGCTTTCATTCCTGGCTTACACATAACCGGCATAAAAGCCCATATAACATTTTCCTAATAACGGTTTGATCATGGTTATTTTTGACCTAATCAAATAATTGGTTTTGTATGTGATGATTACATTTTTATGATAAAACATAAACGGCAAATAGTATACATGTAAATAATATAAATAACGACTTTTACACTCTGCATGGCTGAAATATGCTATTAGAAGGATGGGTTTACTGAAGTATCAATATAATAACACTTAAGCAAAATCATATTAATGATTTTTTCATTAACAAAGAATTGCTTCCCTTCAAATGCAAATTCTCTGAACTCATCCTCATTTTTTTTGTGAATTATTTGATGAAAAGTATATGTTAAACGAAGTTTGTGTATATATTCTTCTAACGTGGTTGATTTTTTCCACTGTTCGTTGCGACAGAATTCATCACGTGACTTCGTATATATGGATACACATTTTAACAACTTTTGAGGCAAAGAAAGCCTGACTGTATTTAATTATCCCGCTGTATTTAAAGTTATTGACGAGAAGCGAACCTGATAACCTCTGCGACGTCGTATTCATATTCACATATTCATCGTACCTACATGCAGATAAGTTAGTTAAGTAAGAAGATAATCAATTAGATTGCCATAAATACCGTTTCCCAAGAAATCGTCACCAATACCGGTAAAGTTAGGATTAGTATTTATCATCAAAATCAAATACAATAATTAACAATGGATAACCTTTGATGCTCAGATTAAAATAATACACAAAAATGGAGAGTTGGGTCAAGTGCAAGAAGAACAAAGCAGTTCAGCTGAATACTCAAAAGTTGAAAGAACTGAAGATTAATTTCATATATTTTGTTTGTTGGGTTTAACGTCCGACCAACAGTAGGTCAGTCATTTGGAGACGATGTCTACTTAAGACAAATATAGTGCTGCCACACTAGTGTATCACGCCGTAGACATGTGATATGATACCACACCCAGTCACATTATCTTCAATCCTGGAACTACCCTTATATGCTGAGCGCCAAGCAAGGGAGCTACACCAGAATCATTTTTATGGCTTTGATATGTCTCGGCCGGGGATCGAACCCACAACCTCCCGCTCCCGAGGCGAAATCTCTAAACACTCGGCCACCTGAGAGGGTTTCGTGTTCTTTACCAAATTAGCTCCTATATATATATATATATATATATATATATATATATATATATGCTTTGAGGCAAGAGAAAATAACTGCAGCCAAATCTAAACTAAAAATCTGTACTAATTACTGCCCTTTAAATTGATATCTCGATAGTTTTCGAAAAATGTTATCTAGGTCATTGTTTACTTAAACAATATGGCGACAGGAGTGTCGACTAAACTGGAGTCCTCCGAGGAAACGTTTGATTTCACCTGTTCGGTGTGTCGCAAGAGGAATCTGGTTAGGGAGGCTGTGAAGCATTGCCAGGAATGTCACAAGGACCTGTGTACTTCCTGTTTAGAGCAACACAACGATTATATGGACTCCATTATGGAGGATCATACCTTGGTGGAACCATCCGCCGCCGGAAGTGGGGTTGTCATGCCGACAGAAAAGTGCCGACATCACGGAGAGAAAGTGGTGGAACTGTGGTGTAAGAACCACGATGAGATACTTTGTAGCACCTGTGTCATCATGAATCATAGGTAGGTGAAAACGAAAGTAGAATGGAATCAGTATTTACAATACTTTATTTTTCAGTGCTACTCAAAGTACTCTTGACATTAAAAACAAAGACATAACAATCTATCATAATTGTTACCTTAAAAAGGTCTAGGTCTTAAATTTGTATGAACATGTTTGAACTTGTACATTATTATTTCAATCCATGTTTAAAACGAAAGTAGACGGAAATTGATTAACATTTAAAAGTAGTATTATTAATACGTATGTATATAGATAGATTACATGAATATTGACTTACTTTAAGGTCGACACTTTATAAGTTCACAAGATCACAATTCAAATATAAATATACTTTAATCTTGTGTTTAATTTTACCAAAATCCGCACTTGTTGGTGTTGACTTGTCAGTTATAAATGAACCATATAATTTGGCCGTGTAGGGACAAATATGCCTTAGTCACATATTTATTAAACATATAAGGAAAGGATGGGATAATATCGTGTTTATTATTATTATTTTTTACTATTTATTTTTGAACCACCCCTTCCCTCATACATACCAAGTACTTATATCAAAAATGAGTACAATAATCACCAATTTGATGGAGGGTTGAGTCGAAGAATTTGGATTCTTACCCGATTTAATCTGGTTCATATCAGAATCGATACTTTGAGAACAGAACACCCTATGGGATCTCTATGTCTTCGATCCATTTAAATGATTTATTTTCTCACTACAAAAATTTTAATTAGGAAAGCGTCTATATATTATGTACACTCTCTTTTTTTAAGTAGAACTGTCACTGAAGGTGATACAGGAGAAGCCAGACTCCAGATGGAGCATAGATAAGAACATGTAGATCTATACATAGTATGTTTGTTATGATAGAAAGTAAGTAAATAAGTAGGTAAATTCTTTATTTAATGTGGATAGAGAGAGTTATGGTTGTTTGGCACAGTGTAAAAAGCATTGTCTTGAAACATGAAAAAAAGACAGACAGCAAGTATATAAGTGCAGTGTGCAAGAACCATACGTGAAGCGATTTACAGTATTGATGTATGTCGTGATTTTGTAAGTGTGTAATAAAATAAATAAAATGCACTACTTTCCAAAGATCCTACTTTGGTCAACAATATTTAAAAATGTTGACCAAAAAAATTTTTTCTGACTGTACCCATATCATTATTCAGAATAAAAAGCAAAATTCCATGTGCATTCTGTACTAAGCACGATATGATACAAGCAAACAGCAAGGCAATGATTGTATTTACTTACTGTATGGTACACCAACCAAATCACAATACACAAACTACTGTCGTTGAAACTTAATACCTGCTGTTGAACATTGTGGCATCTCCAGTCCTTGTAAAACATTGTAGAGTGAAGAGCCTAAAAATCATCGGCAATGCAAAATAGCTCCCAACGGACAAAGTTAAATTATTCAAAATTAAGACAACAAAGGAGATATTTAAAAACTGGGAACAGGGAAAAATGTAGTTCTTGGGCACTGCACTTCTCCTAAATGCCAACTGTCTATATTTTAGATTTTAAGTCAATACCTTATATACTTTTCGAGTTATGTGCCAGACAAGAAAAAATAAATAAACAAAGGAAGATAATTAAAAATGGGACCAGGTAGAGTTACTGTTCTTGGACACTGCACTTCTCCTAGTTGATATCTGTCGTTCTTGGACACTTGCACTTCTCCTAGAAGCTATCTGTCTATATTTTAGATTTCAAGTCAATACCTTTTATACTTTTCGAGTTATGTGCCGGACAAGAAAAAAAATAAACAAAGTGAGATAATCAAAAAATGGAACTTCTGTGAGTCGGTATGTAAGCAACAGGGTTCGGTTTGGACGCATAATTCGTCTCCATCTCCTGTAAAATCACGTCTTTCCAAGTCAGTCGGTAAAGTCATGTCAATCATTTTCTGTGCAACTTCGGGGATACTTCTTAATCACATGGAACCGGAGAAAACTACAATCAATGGTGAGTATTACTCCACTATACTCCGAACTAAACTCCGTCGGGCTATTAAAGACAAGCGCCCAGAACTTGCCAAGTCGGGATTCATTTTGCACCACGATAACGCCCCCGTACATCTCAGTCGTGTTGTAAGGGCCACAATGACGGAATTAAATATCGAACATATACAACTACCATTTGGCCGTCTGCGATTTCTTTCTCTTTCCAAATGTTAAAGATCAGTTGCGGGGTTTTAGATTAGCGTCTCTGGAAGAACTTGATAAAGTGCTATTACGGTGGCACCGAGAGTGTGTCACGTGACGGCTTACGTCACGCCTTTGATTATTGGTTCGGTGCATTAGGTCACACGGTGTTAACTTTGAAAAGGAGAAAAGTTCTCGAATATAATGATCACCCCTCGTATGTCAAGGAAGTTTAAGTATTGCACGGGTACGAACTGAAGTAGTAGACATTTTAGTTTTCTTCCACTATGCGTCCTTATAGGTGGCTTTTTAAACATGTTTTATTTTAATATTGTTATATAATATTGTTACAAAGGGGTAATCAATCGCATAAGAATT
The DNA here is from genome assembly GCA_021229015.1 of Solen grandis. Lineage (NCBI taxonomy): Eukaryota > Metazoa > Mollusca > Bivalvia > Adapedonta > Solenidae > Solen > Solen grandis. The sequence continues at coordinate 681,739 of CM037784.1, read as the reverse complement.
TTTATCGAAATCGATCTGACTGGATGATTTATTAGTAAGGTAAAATATTTGTAGAAGCGAGTTTGGTCTTCTCCTAGTATCAGTGGTAACTTTGCTAACTTTAAAGCTGATTTACATGTATTCCTTTTTTTTCTTATTTTAGATAGAACTTACCTGTCTTATCGTTTGTGGCCAAAATTAAAATGAAATTGCTCTATATAATTTCCATGCGTTCTATTCATGAAATTTATAATTATCTTTTAATTAATGTGAGTAAACAGGTACTTGATATTTTTTATTAACGTAAAATATTAAGAAAGCAAACATTGAAATATAAATAGCTAAATTAAGAATGAAAAGGTATCAAAGTGACTCCGCTGGGCCACAAATCCACTTAGCGATACTAAAGTGCCTTTTTCTTTCTTATTTCAGTTGTTGTTGTTGTTGTTGTTGTTGTTGTTGTTGTTGTTGTTGTTGTTGTTGTTGTTGTTGTTGTTGTTGTTGTTGTTGTTGTTGTTGTTGTTGTTGTTGTTGTTGTTGTTGTTGTTGTTGTTGTTTAAATAAACGAGTCGTCCTATCTGATTGCGATCCAGCGATTTCAAATTACGTTAATAAACTAAACTAATTTTTTAGTTATTGCCTTTTGATATTTTCATGCTTAACTTTTGTCTGGAGCATAAGTAAAATAGTATTTGAGATATCAACTTGAAACTTAATAGGTGCATAGATCTAATCGAGGAGAAGTGCAGTGCACAAGAATGATAACTCTACCTTTCATAATATATGAGTTATTGCCCTTTGTTATTTTTCAGGCTTTTTGTCACAGTGACCTTAACATTTTACCTGTAGACCTCAAAATAAGTGAATTAGTAGGTCTTCACATGGGTTTCATATCTATAATCACTTTAAACATCTGTCTTCATTACTAAAACATTTGTTTTAAAAATGAATTATTCTACTCTCCAATACATCTTCTAACGAGTAAATATTCGGCTGGGGATGTCTACATGGCTCTTGTTCTTCTTTTCTGAAACCGGCAGTCAGTAGACACCGGGTGATTGCAATAAAATCGAGAATTGAAATAATTAAAAATACACATTTAAACTTAAGAATAAAGTTTAAAAAAAAAACATGTTACAAAATGTTTAGAAATGGAAAACGTGACATTTTGGTAGTCAGTGATCATAGGATACATTTTTTAATCAAAGCTGGGGGTCCGAGTTTTGCAATAATATTGCAATAACTTTATTGCAATTCTGGTTGCACAGGGGTACGAGAATTGCAATAAAATCGAGAATTGCAATAAACTTAAAATACACATTCAAACTTAAGAATAAAGTTTAACATTATGTTACAAAGTGTTTAGAAATGGATAACATGGCATTTTTGGTGGTCAGTGATCATGGGGTACATTTTTTTAAATCAAAGCTGGAGATCAGAGTTTTGCTATCATATTGCAATAACTTTATTTAATTATTTTTCATAATAACTATATCTAGATTGCTTTTATATAATACACATAACTTAATTCCCTAAGTATGTCTAGCAAGTTCTTGCGTATTGCACGTGTGTGCACGGATTTAGTAGTCATTTAAGTTGGACATACTAATATTTCCTTGCACGTGTTTAACGTCCCACCGACAGTATTTCAGTCATTTAGGGACTGTCTACATGATACATATAGTGCTACCTCTCTGTGATATCACACAAGTGGCATGATACCACACAATGTCTTGATACCCGGCCTTCCAGTCAAGGAACTACCTATATATGCTTAGTGTCAATAAAAGGGAGATTCACCATTTTCATTTTAATGACTGTGGTATATCGCGGCCGGGGATCAAACCCACGTTCTAACCACTCAGCCACCGGAAATTGTGGACATATATTTTTATAGCTATGTAATTCCTGCATATTACAAAGACATTCAACAGACAGTGACTACTGAATGAAGGTTAAACCTTTTCTTTTTTTTTTTCTTTTTTTTTTTAAATATTAAAGCTTGGTGCTTTGTACAGGTGACCACTTACACATGTTTAACTGTATTTTCCTATGACTATTATTAAACTTTGATTATGAATTTACCATGGAGCAGAACAGTACATACGACTTTTTTTCAGATTATGTGAAGGGGTCAAGTTTATCTCTGGAAATATCGACAACTTGTTACAGGACACTGAGTTACAAGAGACTATTGAAGCTCTGAAGAACATCAGAGAAAAACTGAAAAGACTGAAAGATGAGAGGGGCCAGGCAGAGGAAGAACTACTGAATGAAAAGGATAAATATATCATTATGGTGGAACAGCACAGGAAAAAGATAATTAGCATTGTTGAGTCTCTTGAAAAAGCAGCGGTGGAAGAGATCAATGTTTGGTACAATGAAAGAAAAGGCAAAATGAACGAAAAACAGGAGAGCTGTGATCAGCTTGAAAGAGACACCACTACATACATTCAGCAACTTGATCCTTCATCAGACAACAAACCCCAGCTGTTTGTTTCCATGAAAAAAGGACAGAAAGTACTAAAAACTGTTAACGAATTTGATGGTCAAATAATGATAATATCAGACGAGGAATACGAAATTAATGATGATATAGAGAAACACTTGTCTTCTGTCCAGTCTTTTGGATCATTCAAGAAAAGAAATCACTTGTATAAGGCAACAAGCATGAGAAAGATCAATGTTAAAGTATCTAAGGACCGAAATATATGTAGCATCACTGACACATGTCTTCTGCCTGATAGCTCCATTCTGGTGACCGACTACAACAACAACAAGCTAAAGCGGCTAGACAGCTCCACCAATACCGTTACAGACCAGTGTGATCTGCCTGACAAGCCATGGGCTGTGTGTTGTGTGGGACCACAGGAAGTCGCCGTGGGTCTTGGGGGTAGAAACATGGTACAGTTTGTATCCATAAGTAACAAAATCATTTTGTCAAGGAGTATTGCCGTGGATCATTATTGTCGTGGTGTAGGGTATGGATATGGAGTGTTGTTTGTCTCTGATAACTTGGAGAATGTGTTTGTGTACAATATGACAGGGACGCTACTGCGGAAAATTAGCCAGACCCCGTCTGGTGTGGCAATGTTCTCATGCGCCAGACACCTGTTTGTTAATGGAGACAGGATCTACATAGCGGACGGGAACCATGGACTCATCTGTATAGACAAGAATGGGACAGAACTGTACAGGTACAGAGGAACACAGATCAAGGCTGGGTATGGAGTCTGTACAGATGGACGTAGAGGAGCATTCCTATGTGGGTTCGGCTCCCACAATGTGGTCCAGATAGGGGCAGATGGTGAGGAACTGGGTGTGGTTCTTACCAATGCAGATGGTCTGAATCATCCCTGGTCTGTGTGTTTTGATTCCGGTAGTCAGACATTGATTGTAACAAACTGCAACAATGATGAGATATTATTGTTGGATCTTGTGTAAAGCTTATGCAAAGTGTGTGTTTTAATAGTCTACAATTTATAAAATGAATTTCCTTTCACATTCAATTTACAAAATGTGTATTTAACTGGGTGAGAAACTTGATTCTTGACCTATACTCATTTTCAGTGATAAAATACTAAAATTGTATGTTTACATATATTCTAAAATATATGTTTACATATTATTAAACTCATTAATTTTTTTTATTCTCTAATAGTAAGTAAAAGGAGGGAAAAAAATAAAGTTACAGTAGACACATTTTACTATTATTAAACTCATTAATTTTTGGTACAATCTTGTATCTAGAAACTTTTCTGTTCATTTATTCTCTAATAGTAAGTAAAAGGAGGGAAAAAAATAAAGTTACAGTAGACACAATCTACATACGATCTTTAACAATCAAACTACACAGCTTTTGACCTCTTTCATTTTTTACTCTAAAAAGTGTTTGTATTTTTCATTTTCAACTTTTTCTGCTGTAGAAAAGCATTCTTTTCCTTATATTGTCATTACATAGTTTGTACATTGTCATTATATGTTCCCCTTTATATCG
>CM037784.1:627663-677663 GCA_021229015.1 Solen grandis | reverse complement strand
GCCAGTTTTGACCCCAGGGCAATGATTTGAACAAACTTGGTAGAAATCCACAAGACAATGCTACAAACCAAATATCGTAACTCAGGCCTTGTGGTTTCTGAGAAGATTTTCCTAGTTTTATTCCTATATAAGCCTATGGAAAATCAAGTGAACCCTGGGGAATGGCCAATTTTGACCCCAGGGCATGTATGCACCCGTGAAGTTGGGAGGCTGTAGGTAGGACTTCCGTGTTATGGTCAAGCTTAAAGTTTTGTGACAAACAGGCAAACCAAAAACAATATGCCCTGATCTATCCATCCGGGGCATAAAAAATGAAATGCAACTCCATTATGGTCTGAAAAGTAACTTACCGAGGAGCCAGTTGGGTTTGACACAGGTCATTCCTGGGTGAAAGTCCCCTCCTAGATACACCTGGGCCTTGTTTAACAGTCCTGTCACCTGCAATGGACATAAATAGGACTCTAACAACCTTCTTTTTGTGTTTGTTAGGTTTAACGTCCTGCTGATAATATTTCAGTCATTTGGAGATGATGTCTACTTGAGACAGATGTAGTGCTGCCACATTGCAGTATCACGCAGTAGACATGTGGCATGATACCACACCCAGTCATATTATCCTGTGACCGGGCAAACCAGTCCCAGAGCTATCCTTATATGCTGAGCGCCAAAGTAAACCAATACTATTTTTGACAAATTTGGTATATCACAGCCAAGATGGAACCCATGACCTCCAGATCATGGCCAGGTGCTTTGAGGTGCAGGTGCAGCCACCGGGACCATTCCTTCTCTCAATCTTGAAACATGTCTGCCTGATAGCTCCTATAACACCTAATACTTTCATCCTTCAACTAAATACAAGGCAAATACTGCACCTTTAGTTAACCCTTTCCCTCATAGAGGAAACCATGAAAAGACCTATGCGAACAGCATAAAACCAGATCAGCCTGCGAGTAACTCGCAGGCTGATCAGGTTTTATGCTGTTCGCTGCTCCTCAGTGGCCTGGAAATGAGGATTTTGTAATTAAATTTGGTAAGGTTTAACTGTGGTTTTCTGCAGATCAGGCTTTATGTGGTACCTATTGAGGGCGTCAAAATGAGTCTTTATGAGGGAAAGGGTAAACTAAACCAGTGGTATTTTTACAACTTTTGTAGCACGAGTCCTGGGATTCACCAGGCTAAAAAATATAAGTCCCAATATGGAAAGTATACATTCTACTCTGATCTCAATCACATTTTCTGTATATTTCATGCATCCAGTGGATACATTGAAATTAAAACATTGCATCCACAGCAAAAACATTGCATCCTGGATGCAGGATGCAGGGGTAAGAAAAAAATCACTGCTAAACAGATCATAAAGAGTTGGGGAGGAACAGCATTGTATAGTCTAAAATAACAGTCTAGATTCTACACCAAAATGGACCTCTGTGTGTTCAAATCCCAATCTGTTCACTCAAGATCTTTCATACGAGCTTTAGCCTTCCAGATGACTTATAGTAGGTCCATGGTTATACTATACTCAATTTCCTCTGCACATACTATATATGTCTTCATCAATCTGCCATAGGGTTAAAATCATTGGTAAAAGATGGAAATTAAAAAAAACAACAGAAATACTGATTTTACCATTTTTTATATAGTTTTATATAGAATAAGAAGTCATATGTCAATCTGTAAATCCTGAAATTCAGGAAAATTTCTGAAATATTTCAACCATGTGTAATACATGTACAACCACAGTGACAGTAAACTCCAATACATGCCACCCGCCCCAAAACCTCTACATACCTGTCCACCACACAACTTGATGAGCTGGACCAAATGGTTCCTGGGTGGCACCGCCCTACCAGACACATAGATGGGCCCCATCCCAGTAAACAGGGACTGTCTGAAGCCAACACCCCCTCCCTGAAGGTGGCGCTCCTTCTCAAGCCGGGATACCTGACAAAATAACATTATATGGTCCGTACATGTAGGGTTAGGCAACAAATATATCTACAATTTTTCCAGATTAAGTGTCTATACAGTGAGCAGACTGAGCAGTTATAATACTGTTTGAACTCATCAGTAACTTTGAAATCTATTACAAGAGTGTTCTCTTGAACACGTGAGTCACCTGTTGAAGCGTGACAGGAAAAGTGTGACAGACAGAAAGTGAGAAATGATCCCTATGTGTCATTTCTGCTTACAGCAGGTGAAACAAAAATGAAATGAATGCAGCTTTCCAGTTTTTATCAGTGACAATTCAAGCCCCTCCTTTATATTCATAGATTGGTCAACAAACAAAACCCATGAAATCTTTTGTGTTAAGCAGGACAACCACTGACTACCTGCTATCCCAGTGTATCTAGTAAGAAGGCTGTGAGTCAGTTGAAATACACCTGTAAACTAAATGTGATTAACATCCCAGTATCCCACTTTGTGAGAATAAGATGGGAAGTGACATGATGTGAAAGGGTCATGAACGATGTGATTTCTGCATAACCCAACTTCTGTGTAGTGAGGGTATAGCAATACATGTAATAGCCTGTAATACATTACATGAAAGAATCAAATTCAGACTCTCTCGAACCCCAGAGACAAAGGGGGGGTGGGGGGGCTCCAACTGAAACTAAATGAAAGACTACAACCACCCAACCACAGAGGCCCACATAAGTACACTAGTCTCGCTTTAAGACCACCTTGGAATTTATTTAAACCTTTCCCTCATATAGACTCATTTTGACGCACTCAATAGGTACCACATAAAGCCTGATCTGCAGAAAACCACAGTTAAACCTTACCAAATTTAATTACAAAATCCTCATTTCCAGACCACTGAGGAGCAGCGAACAGCATAAAACCTGATCAGCCTGCGAGTAACTCGCAGGCTGATCTGGTTTTATGCTGTTCGCATAGGTCTTTTCATGGTGTCCTCTATGAGGGAAAGGGTTAAGATCACTTTTTGCTGGAACAAATGGTGGTCTTAATAGTGTACTTATAAATAAGTCTCTTTACTTAGACACTAAGGCTATAACAGGACAGTGACTCATCCTTGTTTACAACTAGACTGTAGAGGAAATAAAATAAAATCTATACAATGACTTGCGTATAAAAGGATTGATCAATAAATTCATGGACAAATCTATAACTAACACAGAAGTATAAAACTTGTTTCAAATAAATGTGAATGACTTACATGCTGAAATTACATTAAAATATCATCAATAATGTATCTAACAAGAGCGCTTGTTATCGCAAAATATGCCCGTCCTGCCATTTTATGAACTCAAGGGTCTTAACTCTAAAGTGGAATATTCTGACTGGTTTCAAACTCATTTGAGACAGTGTGCCTATACACATTGGTTCACGTTTGTCAGTGTTAGAAAAAAGACACTGTTAATTTTGCAATTTTTCATCAATTAAAGGGCCATAACTCTAGTGTTCAAGATATTTAGGCTGGTTACCAAACCTAGCTACCAAATTGTCCACATTCAAATTGTGACCAAGTTTTGACAAGATCAGTTTGTTTGATTAAAAAAATAATTTAGCATATATCCTCATTTAAAGGGCCATAACTCAAGCGTGTCTGGAACAATATGGCTGGTTATTGAAAGGAACCAAGACAAGAGTGCCCATAAACATTATGGCCAAATTTAGTAAGGATCAGTTTACAAGCATTCAAGTTAGAGAGCAGACACTGTTAAATTGACCATTTTTCATCAATTCAAAGGGCCATAACTCTGGAGTGTCCGAGGCAATGTGGCTGGTTATCAAAAGGAACCGGGATATTGTACCCATATACATTTTGACCACTTATGTTTAAGATTAGTTCACGTTTGTTCGAATTAGAGAGCAGACAACATCACTGTATGCAGCCTGCCCGCCAGACCGCAGGTGAATACATTATATCGATGAGCGTATAATAACTTACACAGAAGTATAAAACTTGTTTTAAATAAATGTGAATGACTTACATGCTGAAATTTCATTAAAATATAATCAATTCTTGCACAATAACTCACATTTAAACACACTTTTGTAAAGTACTTCACCATAGCTCAAATAACACCATGACATTAATTAATGTCAAAATCTAGATTTCCCCTTCACTGCCATGGATAAAAGCCTTGACACCCATCTCACATATATTCTTTTCATGCATAGATTAACCCTTTCCCTCATATATACTCATTTTGACGCCCTCAATAGGTATTACATAAAGCCTGATCTGCAGAAAACCACAGTTAAACCTTACCAAGTTTAATTACAAAATACTCATTTCCAGACCACTGAGGAGCAGCGAACAGCATAAAACCTGATCAGCCTGCGAGTTACTCGCAGGCTGATCTGGTTTTATGCTGTTCGCATAGGTCTTTTCATGGTATCCTCTATGAGGGAAAGGGTTAAGTCAATAATTTCTGCACTGTCCAGAAAACTTCTGTCAACAAAGTCACTAAGCTCTTGTACGGTAAGCACTAGAAAAATATATATGTCCAATATAACACTTGAACTCTTGACATATTTTTTGAGCAGTTGGACGACCATACCTTTCCTCATCGCTTATACTGTCATCACTAAATTAATTATGACATTTGTATATCAGAGATCTACATACACTCATTCCATTCGCAACTCATTCCAGTATTTTCTTTTGTTTCTGTCAGTGACTTCTCAATGTTTACACATTTTTTTTTATAACAGCTCTTTGCTCTAAGGCGATGTCTTCTGATGTTTTCTTTAGTTACTCAGTCTCCTTTGACATATATAACAAATGTTTTAATTAACTGCCACAAAACACTTGTTAAAACTGTCACTTACTGGAAATGACATTAGGATAAAGGTGAATGATGTCATCTGATTAAGGTGAGTTTTTTCAGACGATTCATATGTTAGATTTTCAAGAACAATCTGAGCAATATCCAAAAGATTCCACTTGCAGTGGAGAAATAAACCAGGGTTGCTATAGCAGCCAGAATCTAGTACACCATATGACTTACCTCACCTGGCTTAATGATACATGAATATAGAAATATTGTTGCTGATTATATCAAACACAAATTAGAATGATTGATACATTTTTTACTAAATTACATCACGTGTCCATGAATTTATTGATCAACCCCCATATACAAACCCAATGCATTGTTGGTATGTATACATTAATGTTGATAAAGAGATAAAAGGAAATGTCTGAAGATAAATTAATTGTTATATTAATGTAAAGATATTGAAAATGAATCACATGCAGAGTGTTATGCAGTTTTATATCTAGTACCACTTAGTGCTGATTATTGCTCACCCCTCCCTCCTCAAACCACTTGTTTTCAAGTGCCACTATTATATTTATTTCCTTGAGTGAAAGATTCAAATGCAGATAAGTTCATCAAACTGAATCCAGCTCAAGTATCTGATGACATTTCAAAGTTTTCATGTATACAGTTAAGATACAGCAACAAGGACTTTGATTTTATAGTAGGAATACAGAATTTCCACTGAACTGGAAAATTTCAGATTTGGGACAAAAACTACAAGAATGAATTGTAATACTGCACCTAGAAATACCCAACTCATAGTGAACCTGGAAATACCTGACTCATAGGGCACCTGAAAATACTTGGCTCATAGGGAACATTGAAATACCAAAATCATTGGGATACCTTTCATACAACACCTGGAAATACCACTCATGTGACACCTTGAAATACCTGCCTCACATGGCAACTGGAAATTCCAAAAAAATCCAAAAACATATGGATTCTGGAAATACTGGACTCACAGTGCACCTGGAAATACCCAATTCATAGGCACAGTAAAAAAATGGATCATGAGGCACTTGGAAATACCCAACTTACACAGAACCTGGAAATACCTGATTCATAGGGCACCTAGAAATGCGGACTCATAGGGCATTAACCCAAACCTGAAATACCTGGGAAAAAAAAAGGGCACCTGGAAATACCAAAATCATACGGCTCCTGGAAATACCAGACACACAGGGCACTTAAAAAATGGCCCAAGGTCCATTAAATCATAAATTCTAATAAAATGCATATCAAACCCTGGATGTCAAGTCAGCAATATGGTAATTGTTGTCATACCATAACTATGCAGTTTAATATAAAACAGTACCTAAGTTTGAGCCCCCATATCAGCTTAACCCTTTCCCTCATAGAGACTCATTTTGACGCACTCAGTAGGCACCATATAAAGCCTGATCTGCAGAAAACCACAGTTAAACCTTACCAAATTTAATTATAAAGTCCTCATTTCCAGACCACTGTGGAGCAGCCAACAGCATAAAACCTGATCAGCCTGCGAGTTACTCGCAGGCTGATCTGGTTTTATGTTGTTCGCATAGGTCTTTTCATGGTTTCCTCTATGAGGGAATGGGTTAACAATAGATCTACACTTTATTCAACTAATATATCATTATATTGTTTTCTTACTAGAGAATTACAAAGACCTGATGGCATTATGTAGCAGAGCCAATTTTAATCATTATATATATATTCCGTATTTTGATACACTGAACCCCTTCTAGAACCTCTCATTTTAATTTCTCCGTCGGCCTTGACAACTTGTTTCTTTTGAGTGGATATGGGTGTGTCCTTTTTATTTTAAAAATCCTTGTGCACAGGAAATCTGTTCTTTGTCAATGTGTATAGTTTCCCGCGCTTTGTGAGTATATCAGTGGTCAGTCGTCACCAGGGAGAGACACTCTTTCTTCTTAGACATCTTGGCATTTGGCAGTGATAATCAGATTCCTTTGCAAACGCATATCTTAGGTATTAGTTGCTGTTTGTGATATTTTTTTGTTCTTTTAATTCGGTTTTGAAATGATATTTTCTGTGTGTATGTCACGCGTGCAATGAATTATATTTTCTGAGCAGATTGAATTGGTCTATCTGTTTGTCCCATCATTCTTCTTTACAACATGTATTTATGTTTTGGGTATTTAGTTTACAGTTCACTATTGGCACGTGAGAGAGCACTGATTTTAGGCACAGGACTCGTTCTTACAGATCAGGATGTAATATATTGTACATACAATCCATTAGAAATGTGTGTAAACCATATCTTTTGTATGTTGCCAAGTCAAGAGAGCCAGCCTTAATGTTCTGTAAAAATAACTGTTATGATGATAAAACACTATGCACATAGAATTATTATTTTAACTTATTTTTGTTAACATGAACTAAGACAAATAAAAATATAATTGTATTTGTCAATACAGTGCAAACTGTCCATAACAACACCTGTTCATAACAACATCCTGTGTTATCCGACACTTTTTGTTGGTCCCAATTTTAAAGGTTTATTCAATAATGACCTGCCTTATCCGTCAACTAGTTTTATCCGACATTGTCAGTTGGTCCCAGTGGGTGTCGGATAAGACAGGTTTGATTGTATATTGTTTTAATGTTCAACTTGGATCTTGAAATTTATATGAATATATAAATGTATTTTGGTTATATGTAAATTTCAGATCCATGAGTGTCAATAAACATTGATTAAAACTACCCTAAGTTAGTTGTGGCACAGGTCGGCCGGGCTTTCTTTCACAATAAAGGCCCCAAAACCAGATCTGTTTCAATTATGGAAGGCTTTTTAGGCTGTTTTTAAATCACTAGATGCCCAAGGGCAACATGTCAAGCCCAAGGCCTAAGGCGCCCCTTTCACCTCTAAATGTGACCATGACCATGGAGCTAGGGACCCAACTCTTTTGTGTGACACATCATCTCGTTGTGGCAAAACTTACTGCTAAATCATTTAAGAATCCTCTGATCCAGAGAAAATTTACAGCCCAGAAAAAAACCAACAAAAAACAAATTCAGCATGATGACTTTCACTTCTAAGTGTGACCTTGACCTTGAAACTATGGACCCAACTCTTGTGCTGAACATGTCAGATCGATATTTAGGTTACAGCCCAGTCAAGCAAATGACATTTGACCTATAAGTATGACCTTGACCTTTGAGCTAGGGTCACACCTCTTATGCATGACACTCTGTCCAAATGAGTTTAATATAACTGCAAGTTTTTTGGGAAATCCTGCCAAAAAGTCTATGTAGACTAGACAAGCAAATGACCTTTGACCTCTATGTGCAACCTTGACCTTGGGGCTGAAGACCTAACTCTTGCGCTTGACACTCCATCTCATTGAGGTTAACATAAGTGCCAAGTTATTTAAAATTCCTGCTATCCATGTCTAACTATTTGTTTCATTTTTTATTTCTCATGAAGTTAGTTAATAAATTATTTATGTTTGGAAGAATTGAAATGTAAGGAAAACATAAAAAGTTTTAACATTTAGCAGGTCTTTTAGAGAAATTAGGGGTCTAGGTAAACAAGTTTGTGTATCATTGAAAATCCTTATAATAGTTGCACAGAGAAGGAAAAAATCAGAGAAACATGCATTTCCCTACTCACAGCTGACAAAATATTTCCAGAACTCAGTTCTTATACATACCCTGCAGCATGGGAACATATCCTGACACTCGTAGTCCACCTCGGAGATCCAGCAGTCTGCCTCCAGGGACTTGATAACCTGGGAGCATACACAACCACTGAAGGTAAGACACAGGTAAGTTTTATCACATTATTTCATATAGGCTCCTTTTGATGCACTGGCAAACAGAGTTGACCCTGAACTGAGCCATTAGATCAGGGTCTTCTCCGTTTGATTATCAAATATTGTAACTCAGATTCTACTGTTCACATGGCAAAAAAAAAATCCATTGTTTCAAAGATAACTTGGAGAGAAAATTAATATTCATCAAGTCATGAACTTGTACATGAATATTCATGAGGTACAGGGTTATTGGCCAACAGAGTATTACTCTTTACTTTCAATACTGAGTAACCATAAATATAATTCAGTAATTTTGCAAATGTTACCCTGTCAATTATAATCTTATTGAGTTACCAGTATATAATAGTGACTTAATAAATACAACTGACACAGTGAGAAGCTATATCTACTAGTTTTCAGACAGAAAATCCTCTAATATGAACCAGTTATTATTAAAGCTAAGCAATAGTAGTACAGAGTATCTGCCAAGACAGAAGAATGATACGTACATCTTACAGAATCAACTTCCATGTTTGTTATCCATCAATTTAAAAATAATTGGGCACAGGGTTTGAATTTAGCCAGCTTTTGCACTTGCTATTCTAAGCAAGCAGTAATCTTCTTTACTTGCTAAATGAAACACCAACTCACAATTTTTAAGTTTCAAATTCTTAATTGTAAAGAGTCAAGTGTGAAATATAACAACATAATGCAAAAAAAATGAACCATAGCATGCAGTGCCAACAAGCTGAGCATATGATTTTAGTTTTGGGCCCCATATGACAGAGAGGTGGATATTTTCTGTCCCTCTCCAGACATCATTCATCTTGTAACTGCAGGCTTTGAACCTATGTTCTTTAACTCAGCATTAGCTTCTCTATTTCCTCTCTCTCTCTCCCCCTTCCTAAAAAAGACAGGGAATTGGAAGAACAGATGGATGCTCCCCGAATAAATGCTAAATACAAAAGGGCACTTACTCAAAAATTATGCAAAACAGAGTAATGGTTCTTGTACACTGCACTTCTCCTCATTGAGATCTATCTACCTATGAAGTTTCATGTCAATACCTCTTATACTTTTTGTGTTATGCTCTGGACAAAATTTAAGTATGAAAAATAACAAAGGGCAATAACTCCAAAATTATGCAATACAGAGTTAAGGTTCTTGTACACTGAACTTTTCCTCATTGAGATCTATCTACCTATGAAGTTTCATGTCAATACCTCTTATACTTTTTGTGCTATGCTCTGGACAAAATTTAAGTATGAAAAATAACAAAGGGCAATAACTCCAAAATTATGCAAAACAGAGTTGGGATTCTTGTACAATGCACTTTTCCTCATTGACATCTATCTACCTTTTAAGTTTCCTGTCGATTCCTCTTATAATTTTAGTGCTATGCTCTGGACAAAATTTAAGTATGAAAAATAACATTGGGCAATAACTCCAAAATTATGCAAAACAGAGTTGTGATTCTTGTACAATGCACTTTTCCTCATTGACATCTATCTACCTTTTAAGATTCCTGTCGATTCCTCTTATAATTTTAGTGCTATGCTCCGGACAAAATTTAAGTATGAAAAATAACATTGGGCAATAACTCCAAAATTATGCAAAACAGAGTTGTGATTCTTGTACAATGCACTTCTCCTCATTGAGATCTATCTACCTATGAAGTTTCATGTCAATACCTATTATAGTTTTTGTGTTATGCTCCTGACAAAATTATGACTGATGGACTGACAGGACAGACAGACAAAGCGGCAACTATATGCTTTCACTTCGGGGAGCATAAAATTTTCACTTGGATATCAAAATTTTCACTTGCATTTAGCAAGTATATGTGCTTAAATTCAAACCCTGGGGTATATGTCCATTTTTATTTGAGTAAGAACACAAATATACAGCTTATCTGTTCCTCTGAATCCTTTTACAATATGACAAATTCTACCAGAGTAAAACTCAATTTTCTTAAAATCATAGGCTGACCAGGTTTATACTATTGATACTCCCCTGTATAAACCCTTACTTTCTATACTCATAGGCAAACAGACCAGACCAAAATCAGGTACTCCTTAAGGAAAGGAGCTCTGCTGTCTGATCAGGGTCTCCTCTGTTTGCTCATACACTGTTGAAGCTCAGATTCTACAGTCTAGAAAACTAGAAATGTGTCCTGAGGACACAGATGCCCCCACTCGTTCCATTTTCTAAAGTAAAAGCTAACACCCAAAAGCACAAGTCATATCCCGAATAATATATCCATCAAGTTAAAAGTCTGCATCACAAATACTAGTTACATGTGTCACAAGCATGAAATTTTATAGTGTTCATAAAACAAAGGCCCATAACTCTGTCAACTTCAACAATGGTTTGATGAAAAATTCCAGGTGCACAAGTTCAGGTCCTGAATAATACATCTATGAAGTTTCAAGTCTGTAGTACAAAATACTTTGGGAGTTATGCGTTTCACAAAGTTTCGGGATGGACAGACAAGGGCAAATCTATAAGCCCCCCCACTCCATTTTTGGTAGGGGCATAAAAATCCATTATTTCATATACATGTACCATTTAAAGTTCAGTCAATTAATATTCATCAAGTCAAAAAACTGATACATGAATATTCATGAGATTATGAGTGATTTGATGAGACAGTTGACAGTAACCCTTTAAACCCTTCTCAAACTAGTCAAGGACCATCAAGGAGCAAAATTTGCTCATATAATTCTGCAAAATGAGAGAGAAAACAAGCGCTATGTTCAAATGAATGGTCAAGGTCACATTGTAGAAGTGAAGTTTGGAGGCTGTAGGTTGAAGGACTTCCATGCTATGGTTAAGGTTAAAGTTTTATGACAAACAGACAGACCAAAACCAATATTCCCTCCCTATCAATCGATGCAGAGGCATAATACACCGTTCTGAAAAGGACTTAAATCTCAGACAATGGCCCCCTTTTTTTATCAAACAGATCTTTTCTCTCATGTTTTTTCAGATAGGATAATACTTCATTTTTTATTCAATGGTCAAATATGGCAACCTTGTAAACTGTAATATCACACTTCAGTCAAGTTATTTCAAAGTCTACCAGAAGAAATCTTGCTGAATTTGCA
This sequence comes from Solen grandis, assembly GCA_021229015.1. Lineage (NCBI taxonomy): Eukaryota > Metazoa > Mollusca > Bivalvia > Adapedonta > Solenidae > Solen > Solen grandis. The sequence continues at coordinate 666,002 of CM037784.1, read as the reverse complement.
GTTTTGGAAGAAAGAACTGATTTTCTGAGAAGCTCCTATATATGTATTCATGGGAGGAAAATAAGGGTGGACTCATCATCCGGAGGAAACCAACCTCTTAGCAAAACTTTGTCAAGGACACCAGCTTTCAGAATCCTAGTGAAAAACTGAGAATCCTGGACAAGTATGTTTTTATGACTGATTGACTAAACACATGGGTAAAAGTTGGAAATTAAAAAAAAAAAAAACCCTGAAAATCCTGATTTTAGCAACTTTTTATATAGTTTTGTATAGAAAAAGAAGTAATTTGGCAATCAGAAAAGCCTGAAGTTCAGGAAAATTCCTGTAAACTTTTATCCATGTAAACAAAACTGTCATAATTAGACATAAAGGCCCCCCATGTGCAATGATGGGATCCCTAATATAAACTAAAGGAGTCTAAGGGACCCTCAGCTCCTGACCTTCATGTAAAATCAAGCGTATGATCTTAACAAATCACAACCTGACTGTTTCAGATACAGGCCCTTCACCCACTTCCTATCATCAAATCTTAAATCATCTTAACATGTACATCCTTAACAGTTTGAGTGGTCTGGGATAACAAGCAGAAGAGGTCATGTGAATTTTGTCCTTTGTTCATTTAATACTGCACTTTTAGAAGCCTACAAAGCAAGAGTGAATCAAATTGCTCTTCAAACTAAATTCACACTTCCATTACATACTTTTCCAATTTTAATTATTTTGTGACTGAATTTGCCTTTGGAACCATCATTATGTTGACTTTCTTTATGCAATAAAAAAAATAATTCTATCAAAAAAGGTGATTAGTACTCCTACAATCCATCTTGTTTTTTATGTAATGTAAGTAAGTAGAACAGGTCAGGTCAGAAAGGGAAGTGACCTGACAAACAAGATTCCTTTTCTGTCCCCACATCTGTTAAGTTCAAATATAATTAAAATATAAATAAATTCATGAATAAACAAGAATTATCATTAAAGATGATGAATACCCCAAGATACCTCATTGTCAGAGGTACAGTTACAATGTCAGACAGTCTTGAAAAATATAACAAAGGGCCACAACTCATTCAGAATCAAGAGAATCATAAATGCCAATAATATGCACAACTAGGCTTGGTACTTATTAGGCTTGTTAAGTTTCATCAAAATCCAACAAAAGGTCTAGACCAACATAACTCCAAAACAGCCCCATTTGCTTCATATTTGGGGGTATGAAAAATAAATGAATATATTTTGTAATTTAAATGAAATTCCCTCCCTCTTCCTAAAAAGAGCAAATCAGGGTCATGAACTTCATCTACCGACAAACTCACCCATTCCTTTGAGAGGAGCCAAATGCCACGAGAGACAGCCTGAAGAATGTTGAGGGTCCGTCGCGGAGCCCCGCATATTACGTGGGTAGTTGTCTCGTTCACTGCCTCTGATATCACAAATCTACCCAGCTTCTTCACAACAGATATCACCACGTCTTGCTCGCTGTAATGGAAGATATTAATTCAGTCGTAACATATTTGGGGTAGAACTAAAAACCTACCACAAGCCACCTTCCCTTCCGTATGTGACAAGACTGGGGCTTAAACCCACAGTAGTGAGGAGTTAAATTGTTAAACTGGAGTTTAATGTCACTGCACCTGTATGGCAACTTCCAGTTAATTACACATTGTGGAATACCTACATAGGGAGGAGACTAGTGACAGTACAATAAGTTTGTTTTCTACCACTTCATGACAAAAACATATCCATCCACATTCTCATTTTTAAGACATTCTTTCTTAACTTAGGACATTGTGGTCTAGTGGTAACATACCTGATTGCAGATCCAAAGGTTAGGTTCAAACCCCAATAGGGATAGTGATTTTTCATGACCTCCCCTGGCACAAAGTACTGGTCCAACCAAGGAACCGTTGAGAGGGATTAGTATAATTTCTTAGTTAGAACTTTCCTAACTGACATAAAATAAAGAATGTATACTAATGTCAAAAAAAAGGGAAAGTCCTTACAGTTACACATTACAGAACAGGATGAGAAAAGAACTTACTGTGAGTGTAAACTGGTCATCACAATGGAAGGCCTGAAGTTTTTCCTGCTGGCTGATCCATTAAGGACACTCAACCTTCCGTTGCTTTCACTGCTGCTGCCTTTCAAGCTTTTATCTGAGTCAGACCCAGTAACAGGCCCCTCATTCTCCGGTACAGCTTTCAAAACTGACTTTACTGACTTGTTCCTTCGCTTGCTGCGTTGTGACATGTTGAATTCATCTATACTTTTTCTGCCTGACATCAAGAAGGATGGCATATTCCCATCGGAATACGCAGTAGACATGGACAAGGAGAGAGTTGTCTCCCTGACAGAACACACAAGTGTATTGTCCCTTGTCAGGTTGAGCTGTGTGCTGATATCACTAACCTGTGTACTTGAGGGTAGACTTGCATCTTCTACACATCGAGCCGTTAAGGTAACACTCACATCGGGTTCTTCCACATGGGTGTCATCTACTAATGCACTCTTTTTCCTGACTCTCTTGTTTTCTTTACCAGTTGCCTTTCTACTACCACAACCTTTCTTTATATCAGAATCATCACCACTCGAATTTTTCCTTTTCTTTACTTCCTTGGACTTCTCTTTTCCCTCCTCAACTTGTACCTTATCTACATTATTTTTCTTCTTTCTACCTGGCTTTGATTTCTCTTGCACTAACTGAGGTCTTTCAATCTGGGAACACTTTGTGGGTTCAACAAGAAAAGAATTAGGTTCACTTAAGTCTGTCAGTGATAGCAGCTTTTTCTTCAAGGTCTTCTTACTCTTGCCTTTACCATTTGCAGCAGTACTTTTCTCTTCCTTCTCAAGCTTTGGTTCATCCACTTCATCTTTTAAATCACTAATATCATCATCTTCTTTGCTACGATTAACCACCGACTTCCGACCTTTCCTCTGCTTTTTGGCTGCAGTAACAGTCTCTGCATTATCAGACAAGGGACCAAAACTTTTTCTAGATTTTCTTCCCCTCTTTCTCTGTACATTTTCAATCCTTTGGTCACTGTCATTCACACCCTTATCACATTCAATACCTCCATTTTGACTAGAAAGTCTACTACAACTTCCAGTGTCTACTTCATGATCACTGACACTGTCTACTACAGTACTTGCAGTTTCAGGAAGAGGATCCTCAGATTCACACTCAAGATTATCACATGCAGAACCGTCCACTCTATGTTCACCCACAGACTTGTCCAGATCAACTAAAGCTTGCTGAACAGACAAACGTCTTGATGACCTCCGCTGTTTCACCGTCTTCCTTTCCTTCAATTCTTTAACATTTCTGTGGTCACATTCCGCCCCATTAACAGAATCCCTGTTTTCAAATGAAACAACTTTCTGTTTCTTCAGCTCCATCTGACTTATGCCCACTCTGTTACTGGTCAGATTTGTAATTTCTTGGGAGCTAAGTAAGTTCTCATCAGAATCCACTCCAAACGCACCCCCCAATTTATTCAGTGTTGTGTTAATATCTTTTGCAATGTTGAATATCTCCTCATTAACAGATGTATCACTGGCAGTTTTCTGTATCTCTATATTGCCCACCTCTCTGAGCTCAGTTGGAACATCAGCGACATCTTTACCATCTTTCTCTGCTCCCTCACAAGCATCAGAAGGGTCAGCAGTAAACACATTGCTGCTGTCTGATTGATGAATGGGACTCAAACAGTCACTACTGAGGTAAGACTCTGAAGATCCTTTAAAGTAGGTAAAACGTTTTTAGGGTTCAAACCTAGGTACCATGTTACATTTGACAATGTTTCAACAATTGAACTTTTTAGCCAGGTATCCAGACGAAACACCTGCTATGAAATAAAGGAGTCCCTTCTGAAAATAAGGCAACCCTTCCCAATTTTGTTGTACTCTGGATCCTCAGAAAAGAGATAACCACCGTGTTATGAAAACATTCATAAAATAAATCATTTGGTTCAATCATATGAACAATGTTATACTGGCATTTGCATCATAATGGAGCAGATGGTTATTAATCTACACTGTATGTAAACAGTTATTTTTATATGCCCAAGACTTATTCCAGAGAATACTGAATTATGCTGTAAGGGATACTACTAAAAGTAGTGAATAATCGACTTATAGCAATATAGGAAAAGAGAGGTCACAGTAAAGTAAAGTAGCAAGAACTATAGATACGAGTTAAGTCAAGTAAGTCAAAGTAAGACCATTTCAGGGTGATTTTCCTTTTTAAACAGAGGCCAACATTCAGTGACATCCGAATCTAAAGCTAGTCATTCATTCAGACTTCCAAGGTTAAAGATATATTCTCTAGCCTTTAGCCACTCAGCACTCATGGACCAGTAAAATAACAATACTGAATAAATAAATTCATTATAAGTAGGTTAGTAATACTAACAAAAGCTCCACCAACAGATGCTCATCTTTTTTTCTTTTTTTTTGGTCACTGTATGATAATTATATTGTTCCATCCATCTCTTTGAAAATTTAATACATGTATAAACAGGACACTTTAACTACGATGTTTCCTTCAGTTATACTGTGTCAAAAGGCAAACCTGTCTCTTTGACCTAACAATGACCTAAACATAAAACTTAACCAGAGTGAATGCACATGCCACCAGAGTGACGAGAATAGCTCAATTTTTTTTTCAAAAATCAGATGAGCTAAAATTAAACAATGTCTGTCTACATCATTGACTACTTACTAAAGAGGTTTCTCTGTAGAGGTTTCAAACACTCCCTCTGTACTTCCGTCTCACTGTCTATCTCACCAGCAGTGTCTGAACCTGCAGCTGTTAAAACACACCTCTTGAAACATACTGAGCTCCATTATAATGCTATACTTGGTGTCTAAAGCTTAGATATCGCACTATACTGGATCACATTATAAAAATGTGAAAAAACATCTAAAAATTTAATGAGTCCACGAATTCTTGTCCCCACGAACATGTTTTTTTTCACCGAATCCACGAAATTTCACCCCAAAAAAAATTTTTTCATTGGCCACTAACAAATTTATGTACAGAATAATGTTACAATTAAATAAAAGATAAAGTCAGATTAATATGATAATTTTTTGCATTACCTTATTCATTGGCAGGTGCAATTTTTTGCAGTTTTGCATGTTAAATATACAAGTGTTCTTGATATGAATTGATTTTTATGAATACCTAATTGCAGAATCTCATAACTTTAAGATCATGTCCTGAGTAATATATCTATGAAGTTTCAAGTTTGTAGTACAAATACTTTTGAAGTTATGAGCGTCAAGAACATAAAGTTCCATATTTTTACAAATTCAAGGCCTGTAGCTCTGTCAACGGCAACGGTGATTCTATGAAAATACCCAGGTGCTCAAGATCATGTCCTAATAATATATCCATTAAGTTTCAAGTCTGGAGTATCAATACTTTCAGAGTTATGTGTGTCAACGTTTCAGGATGGACAGACGGACGTATGTAGGGTTAAGGGCCATTCATTTTGTTATTTTCTTTTGTTTTATGGGCCATGGCCCCCCTTTTTTTGGTTATGAAATTAAGTCTATTGTCCTCTTTTGTTCTTTTTTCCATTAGATGGCCCCTTACCCCTATCTGGCTGCACAGACAAACAGACAAAGGCAAATCTATATCCCCCCACCCCCTTCCCCTTTTGTGAGGGCATAAAATCCCAAAATGTGATTACCCAGCTGACATGAAAAGATTTCAAGTCAATATGAACACCTACCTTGTCTGGCCAATCTAATCTGTTGCAGCTTCTCCCTCATGCTAGGGGGCGTGTCTGGGATGGCCAATCGCACGGGAGTTAAGACAAACCCCTCTTCCTGTTATCATATTGAATGTTGGCTGTTATCATAACAAGAAGATTTAAAATAGAGGATATTTTCTGTTTTGAGTGAATATTGAAAATATCTCAAGGAGAAGTGATGTAATTTTAATATTTTCATGAGCACTCAGTGCGGGTGAAAACTGCATCATTTCGTGATGAGATATATTCCATATTCACTCAGAACAAATAAATTTTCTTTTTATTTTAAGCTACCTGCTGGTGCATATCTTTTATAAATAAAACAAGAGCTGTCAGAGGACAGCATGCTCGACTATTCAAAATGCTTGTTGGTAAATAAAATAAAATTTATTTCAATTCTTGCCCTTCACATACCCTATACATAATAATAGTAAAAAATGATATACCTTGATAGTCTGATACCCCTTAATATTTTTATGATGTCTAAAATCAATCCAACGCCTAGTTACTGTGACATAAGCACAATAACACTGTACATGGAAAACTTTAACCAAAAACCCAAGTTAGAAAAGGGTCATAATTTGCATCAGTCCAAAAGTTATCCTCCTTAGTTTTCTGATGCCCCTGAAGACACTCCTTAACTTTCAAGTCAATCCCACAAGCAATTTCTGAGATATAAGCTGGATAGTAGCTTGAATGCAAAAATTTAACCAAAATTCATAAGGTAAAAAAGGGGCCATAACTTGTAATATATTCCATCAAGAGTTATCTACCTTGGTTTTCTGATGCCCCTAAACATATTAAAGATGTTTCAAATCAATTGCATGCCTGGATACTGAGATATAAGCATGAGAGTATCTTGCATGCAAAACTTTATCCAAAATTTCTAAGTTAAAAAGGGGCCATAATTTGTAATATATTCCATCAAGAGTTATCTACCTTGGTTGTCTGATGCCCCTAAATATATTCATAAACTTTCAAGTCAATACCATGAATGGTTATTGAGATAAAACTAGATAGTAGCTTGCACGCAAAACTTTAACCAAATTTTCTATTGCATGCAAAACTTTAACCAAAATTTCTAAGTTAAAAAGGGGCCATAATTCATATTGAATTCAGTCAAGAGTTATCTACCTTGGTTGTCTGATGCCCTTGAATATATTTATAAACTTTCAAGTCAATACCATAAATGGTTATTGAGATATAAGGTTGATAGTAACTTGCACGCAAAACTTTAACCAAAAGCTACAACGCCAACGCCGACGCCAGGGTGCCTACAATAGCTCTCATATTCTTTGAATAGTCAAGCTAAAAAAGGTCCATAATTTGTATAAAATTCAATCCAAGAGTTACCTTCTTTGGTTTTCTGATGCCCCTGAATACCCTCCTTAACTTTCAAGTTAATACCATAAACAATTTCTGAGATAAAAGCTAGAAAGTAGCTTGAATGCAAAACTTTAACCAAAATTTCTAAGTTAAAGAGGGGCCATAATATGTAATATATTCCATCAAGTGTTATCTTCCTTGATAGTAAGATACCCCTAAATATATTAAAGATCCCATGCCTGGACTCTGAAATATAAGAATGAAAGTAACTTGCATGCAAACTTTTAACCAAAATTTCTTTTATAAAGTTAGAAAGGGGCCATAACTTCTAATTTATTCCATCAGAGTTATCTACCTTGATATTATGATACCCCTAAATGTTTAAAAGATGTTTCAAATCATCGCTTGCCTGGGTACTGAGATATAAGCATGAGAGTATCTTGCATGCAAAACTTTAACCAAATTTCTAAGTTAAAAAGGGACCATAATTTATATCAAATTCAGTCAAGAGTTATCTACCTTGGTTGGCTGATGCCCCTGAACATATTCATAACTTTCAAGTCAATACCATAAATGGTTACTGAGATATAAGGTTGATAGTAACTTGCATGCAAAACTTTAACCAAAAGCTGCAATGCCAACGCTGACACAGATGCAAGGGTGACTACAATAGCTCTCATATTCCTTGAATAGTCGAGCTAAAAAGGAAACAAAAAAATAAGCTTTAGGGCATTGAAATTATATTACTTTATGTTTGTTGGGTTTAATTTCTCACTTACAGTGTTTCAGTCATTTAGAGACAATGTCTACTTGAGACAGATATAGTGCTGCCACACTGAAGTATCACGCCGTAGACATGTGGCATGATACCACACCAAGTCACATTATCCTAACACTGGGCTAACCAGTCCTGGAACTACCCTTATATGCTGAGTGCCAAGCAAGGGAGCTATACCAGTAATATTTTTTACGCCTTTGGTATATTGTGGCTGGGGATCAAACCCATGACCTCCTGCTCCCAAGGCGGACACTCTAACCACTTGGCCACAGGGGAAGGTATATTAAATATATACCTGTTGAAATAAGAAGGAAAAAAAATCAAGAAAAAAGAACCACTGTGTGAGTACCATGATTGTCCTATAAGCTTCTCTTTAATACAACTTCTTTACCTCAGTAACTCATATACACTACATTAGGTGTTTATTCTCAAAATGGATGGAAATGATTACTAATTCAAACATTATCAGATCCATTAGAGACCAAATTCATAGTCAGCAGATCCAAATTTTGCAAGTTAAATCCCTACCATCATGGAATACCCATGCCCAATCCCTACCATTGTTGAATACCCACACCAAATCCCTACCATCGTCAAATACCCACACCAAATCCCTACCATCGTCAAATACCCACACCCAATCCCTACCATCGTCAAATACCCACACCAAATCCCTACCATCGTCACCGTATATTATCGCTTTAAGGTGTGTTTAATCATGCCATTCATTGGTCCCATCACGGTTTTTTAACCAATCAAAAGAGGTTGTTTGATACAGCTGTTTACATTAATGTGTTTTACATGACTTTTCAAGCCTCCATGCCAAAGAGATTTGCTTTATAAGATGCATTTACATTAGTAGATATTTTAGTCAAGGACTGCTATAATATGACAGTTTGCTTGCCTATTTCCCCACGGTTTGGTGTCATGTAGTGAAACGGAATAAGTCAGGCGGTGGTTTCCGACAATGAATCTCTACCAGGGACAAGAATTTTTCAATTCCTTCCAAGATAAAACAAGAGGGCCAAGATGGCCCTAGATCGCTCACCTGAGAAAAGTATCATTCATTGCCTGTACAAAACAGATTGCTTTAGAATTAAGATGATGAGGTGAAACAATGTTCAGGAATTTTCTGACCCCATCCACAAAAGATATCATCATGACAAACATTCTGCCAAAGTTTGAGGATGATTGGACCAAAAATGTTGCCCTCAGAGTATAAACAAGATTTTTCTAAGATTTGACCTACTGACCTACATTTCTGTCCAGCCCCACCCATTTTCAAACTGGTTCGAGATATCATCATGACAAACAATCTGACAAAGTTTGAGGAAGATTGCATCAAAACTGTGGCCTTTAGTGTGTAAACAAGATTTTTCTAAGATTTGACCTATTACCTACATTTCTGTCCGCCCCCCATTTTCAAACTGGTTCGAGATATCATCAGACAAAATCTGACAAGTTTGAGGAAGATTGGATTAAAATTGTGGCCTAGTGTGTAAACAAGATTTTTCTAAGATTTGACCTACTGACCTACTTTTTGATCCAACCTGACCCATTTTCGAAAGGGTTCAAGATATCATCAAGACAAACATTCTGACCAAGTTTGAGGAAGATTGGATCAAAATTGTGGCCTCTAGTGTGTAAACAAGATTTTTCTAAGATTTGACCTACTGACCTACTTTTTGATCCAACCTGACCCATTTTCGAAAGGGTTCAAGATATCATCAAGACAAACATTCTGACCAAGTTTGAGGAAGATTGGATCAAAATTGTGGCCTCTAGTGTTTAAACAAGATTTTTCTAAGATTTGACCTACTGACCTACTTTTTGATCCAACCTGACCCATTTTCGAAAGGGTTCAAGATATCATCAAGACAAACATTCTGACCAAGTTTGAGGAAGATTGGATCAAAATTGTGGCCTCTAGTGTGTAAACATAAAAATTGTTGACGGACGACTGACGACGGACGACGGACAATCAAGTATCCCAAAAGCTCACCCTGAGCTGTGCTCAGGTGAGCTAAAAATAATGGTACAACCCAGAAACCATTAAGACCTTGCAAAACTTGTTTCTCGGTCAATGAAAAAAAAAACTGTAGAATCATTATATTTTGTTGACATTAAATTTCATTGAATCTGTACTAAAGTAAATTTCATGGGTACATATATTCATGGATTCATGTACTAGAAAGTGTGACATCTACTAATGAAATGTATGCATGGGGGTAAATATTCATGGTTAAAGCACAAAACAATAAAAATGGGTCCCCCACGAAAATTCTGAGGATTCAGTTTTATCGTAAAGAAAGCAGATTTGAAGCCATTACCGGGGACCTTGGTTGTGTATCCTGCACTAAAATGTGAGGGCGTGGGGAACTCATCGGAGTGGACTCAGCTGACTGGAGTCGCCTCATTGTCTCCATCTTACGCTTTGTCTTTCTCTTTACTCGTTCTGCACTGTTGGCCACTTCCTCTTCAAAATCACGGGGCTGCATGGATTTTGCTTTCTGGAATAAAACATCACTTCAAAGGTAATTTCTTCAAAAGAGGGTTATGTGCATATTTCAATAAAAATTCAAATGTGAATCCTTCACCTCATAAATATTCATGTACAAATTTATGACTTGATGAATATTAATTGACTGAACTTTAAATAGTATATGAAACAATGGATTTTTCTTTTCCATGCAGACTGTATAAAATTTGAGCTTCAATATTGTATGCGCAAACAAAGGAGATCCTAAAGGAGCTTTCTACGCTGGGGTCTAACTATGCTGTGTTGGCCAATGTGTGAAAATGAGTTTGTATGAAGTAAAGGTCTAAATATCCCTACCAACCTTTAACTTGGTCAGCAGAAGTGGGGTGCCATGCTGTTTGGGCACAAATGCTGGGTACATCCTCTCAGACACATGTTCCTGATTCTGGATGCAGCTGAAGTAAACAAACACAGCATCATCATCATCGGTACTTGTGTTATCCAAATCGATTTATAACTTGAAATATCACTGAAGGTGAATAAGACCCCTACACAGGTCTTTTACACAGAATATGAATCCTTATTGATATGACAATGTATCTATTTTATAATTTCTAAATCTAAAAGGGGCCATAATCGTGTCAAAAATTTACAGATTTTGCCTTAGTCAACACTGGCCTTATTTTAATGAGATAAACATGTGTTACAAAATTATTTAAATCTGAGGAGCCTATGATGAGTTCAATATGACAAGTTATTTTGGGCAAATTCTGAATACAAAAAGGTCATAACTGTGTCAAGGATCTTTGTACCTGGCATTAACTTTTTTAAGATATACAATTGTAAGACAAGAGTGTTTTCTGGAACACATGTTTCACCTGCTGAAGCGTGGAAGAACTAGAAATGTGTCCAGAAGACACAGATCCCCAACCCATCGCATTTTCCAAAACAAAGGCCAACACTCAGGTGCGCAAGTCATGTCCCATGGCTTTATTTGTTATTTTTCACTGCTGTCTAAGCAGTGGAATCAATGTTCCCAGAGGAAGGTGAAAGCTTATGTAAATGAAAACTGGCCAACTAAAATGCCAAGATGAACAAGTGTATGCCCTGAATAATATATCCATGAAGCTTCAAGTTTGTAACATAAATACTTTTGGAGTTATGGCTTCCATAAAATTAAAATTCCATATTTTTCCTAAACAAAGGCTCATAGTTCTGTCAATATCAATGGTGGTCCGATTGAAATACCCAGGTGCACAAGTTTAGGTCCAGCTGTGCGTTCAGTCAACCTAACAGGAGCTAATATGAGCTGTTTGACTTTTACTTTATCGCTGGGTAATAAATGTAAGCTGGGTACCAACTCGCAACCATGAGTGAACATTCGCTTGACTGAACGCAGCCCTGAATAATATATTTGTGAAGTTTCAAATCTGTAGTACAATACTTTAAGAGTTATGTGTGTCACAAGCATAAAAGTTCATATTTTTTCAAAAACAAAGGCCCACAACTCTGTCAACTTCAACAGCGTTTCGATGAAAACAACTAGGTGCACACCTTCATGTCCTGATTAATATATCCATGAAGTTTCAAGTCTGTAGTTCAAATCCTTCCTGAGTTTTGCGTGTCACAAAGTTTCGGGGTAGATGGACGGACAAAGGCAAATCAATATGTCCCCCCACCCCCACCACCCCATTTTGGGTGTAGGCATAAAAAGTGTATTGGACAGACAGATGATGACAGATGACAGAAAAGTGATCCATATGTGTCACCTCTGCTTACAGCAGGTGACATGAAAAAATATGTAAATCTACCAATCCATTCAAGAGTTTTTGATCAGACAAAGCCATGGAGAGATGGACCAAACGACAAGCTCAATAAGGCATATTGTAGAAAACAAGATCCGACATAAAAATGCATTCACTCAGCAGGTTTTACAGCAATCTCCTACGGTACTTCAAGGTGGCTGGTTCAGTCACATGTGTTGACATAAAAATTTAATTACATCAATTTCAATTACTTCTTTTTGCACATTTTATCAAAGAAATTTTATTTGAATTTACTATAAAAGTGAGTTTTACATTTCAGCACTGGAAAAGGATAAAGTTTTGATAACCAAACACTTACTTGTCAACCCATAACACAGACACTAAATGTATATTTTTCTTTAAGGCTTTGGTCTTTGTTCTTGAGCTTCCTTCTTTAAAAATGACATGTGTGACATCATTCGTAAATTTCTTTTCAATCTTAGCTCCCAACTCTTCAAGCTTCTTTCGTACACCTTCACTCCTGTTGTCATTGGTAGACCTCACCTCCACATAGGCCACAACATCTGAAAGCATTGGAAATAAACCCTTTACCACATGAATATATAAATCTATGACATAATGAATATCAAGATACAAAAATATAAAAATAGAAATAGTGTATGAAACAAAAAATATTTTCTTGGCCATCCAGACTCTGTGGAAATTGAGCTAAATGTAGCATCCCCAGCTGATAAGCACAGCCAGTTAAGAATTTTTTGAAATTGGTATACCTAGTGTACAAAAAGTATGTTTTCATAGGGAAAGAAATAATAAAACAGTATGAAACTTATATATCTTAAATGTATATAAAATAATCTTTCCAATGATATTCGCCAGGTAAGTAAATTGTGTAATTTCGCGCTACTGTGTAACTGCCGTAGAAGTGATCACATGTATGTTGCATGATCACAGATGCATATTTTTTTAGATTTGAAAATCATATAACCATTTAAAGGAAATAATGAACTACATGTATATCGATGTTTTTGAACTTATTGTATATGTCAAATTGATTGGTACGGGCCAAAAAATCTTTTCGGATGAGGCCAGGTATTTGAATGGCACAAATTTGAATAACCCAGATATTTTTATATAGAAATAAGAAGAGGAGTGATTGGGACCAACAAAGTATTTCGAATGACGCCGGGTATTTGAATGAGAGGTGGTGGAGTAACCGGGGTTCGACTGTATATATGATCAATGTTACTTACTAAATATTGAAAACAAAGTCTTAGAAATAAAAATTTTGACATTAACCCTTTCCCTCATAGAGGAAACCATGAAAAGACCTATGCGAACAGCATAAAACCAGATCAGCCTGTAACTCGCAGGCTGATCAGGTTTTATGCTGTTCGCTGCTCCTCAATGGTCTGGAAATGAGGACTTTATAATTAAATTTGGTAAGGTTTAACTGTGGTTTTCTGCAGATCAGGCTTTATGTGGTACCTACTGAGTGCATCAAAATGAGTCTATATGAGGGAAAGGGTTAAAAGCATTTTTTTTTAAATTGACTTACCAACTGTCATATATAGATATAAATCTATTCAGAATATTTTACATACCCACTGTCACTGTCATATTTAGATGTAAATATATTCAAAATATTTTACATATCAAGAGTTTTATTCACTTTCATGAATGTCTTTTTTGTAAAGTAAATGGAAATATGTCATTAGATATTTTGAAATAAGTAGTTATTGCACAAAACTACTGGAAAAAAGTCATAACATTTAAATAAGCTGTGATTTGGTTTATAAAGGAATCAGGAACTGTGGAGTCTTAATTTAATTTCTTAATTAAATCTTAAACATGACATACTTTCAGTTTTCACAAACAATAACCCAAGTGAACAATAGAGAATTTTAAACAACATTATCTGATCAGTTAATAGTAAAGTGTCTGTGTTTCAAGTTTCATCAAATATCTTAAAAAATAAAAAATTTATAGCAATTTTTGTTGTGAATATATGAAATTCCATGACGCAACAGAAAATCTTAAATATATCATGCTTTTCTTTTTCTTTTACAATAACCAAAATGAACAGTAGAGTATATTTAACAACAGAGTCTGGACCAGTTTCCATCTATACTACTCTATAACCCTTTCCCTCATTTTGACACACTCAATAGGTACCACATAAAGCCTGATCTGCAGAAGCCAAACTCAAACCTTACCAAATTTAATTGTAAAATCCTCATTACCAGACCACTGAGGAGCAGCGAACAGCATAAAACCTGATTAGCCTGCGAGTTACTCGCAGGCTGATCTAGTTTTATGCTGTTCGCATAGGTCTTTTCATGGATTTACTGTTTGCCAATGTGTCAAAAAGTTTGTTTGTTTGTTGGGTTTAATGTCCCACTGACAGTATTTCAGTCATTTGGAGACTATGTCTACTTGAGACAGATATAGTGCTGTCACACTGCAGTATCACGCCATAGATATGTGGCATGATACCACACCCAGTCACATTATCCTGACACCGGGCCAACCAGTCCTGGAACTACCCTTACATGCTGAGTGCCTATACCAGTGCCATTTTTTGCGACTTTGGTATGTTGTGGCTGAGGATCAAACCAACCACCTCCCCATTCCAAGGCAGACGCTCTAACCACCGCTCTTACTCTATATGAGATACTGGGTTAATACCAGAAAAGGCACATTAAAGTTTTATTGTCTTTGTTTGATACAATCACTAGCATTAAATCATTGGTACTATTGAGCATAAATATTTTTTATAAAAAATGATAACATTGGAAAATATCACTAAAGGTATGCTGTTTTATTGTCTATATAACACAAGATGGGTAATGCATACAGGAAAAAGGAGAAATAGAGTTGATGATGAAACATTTGTGACTGTGTTTATGAAATGTTCTTAGAATTTAAAGAGCAGCTTGTTCAAAATAAATCAGTAGAAAGAAATTTTTTTTTTTTCAAATTTCCCACATTTACATTTATGTTGGTTAAGTCATTGTTTCCCAACAAAACAAGACAGTCCAAAGGACAGTTATATCCCCCGTCACTGACAGAGGAGACATGTTTTTCCTCTAATGGAAATTGCCCTTCTCCTGCCAACATTTTGATGTAATTGACTTATGAAAGACTTTCCGTTGTTCAGAAAATATAGCATGGAAACAAAAATATCCAGGAATGAACACTGAACCATCAAATGTGACCTTGAACTTGAGCCAACATGACTGTCACCTGTGTTCTGCACATCGTTTCAATTTGGTTCATAATTAAGGCAAGTTTCTTTAAAACCCTTCGAGGAGTATAGGAGTTATGGAGCAGACACAAAATTGTAAATTGAAATTGTAGGTTCAAACACATAACCTTCAAGTGTGACCTTAACCTTGTGCCTATATAGCTGCAACCTGTGTTCTGCACATCGTCTCAACTAGGTTTACATTTGAGGCAAGTTTCATTAAAATCCTTCAAGGGGTATAGGAGATATGGAGCGGACATGAAATTGTAAGGAAATAGAAAGTTCAAACACATGACCCTCAAGTGTGACCTTAACCTTGAGCCAACATGACTGCAACCTATGTTCTGCACATCGTCTCAATTAGATATATATTTGAGGCAAGATTCATGAAAAAACTAAAAGGGGTATAGGAGATATGGAGCCGACACGAAATTGAAGGTTCAAACACATAACCTTCAAGTGTGACCTTGACCTTGAGCCTACATGGCTGCCACCTGTGTTCTTGCACATCGTCTGAACTAGGTTTACATTTTAGTCAAGTTTCACGAAAATCCTTCAAGCGGTATAGGAGATATGGAGCGGACACAAATTGAAATGAAAATTGAAGGTTCAAACACACGACTCTCAAATGTGACCTTGACCATGAGCCTACATGGCTGCCACCTGTGTTCTGCACATTGTCTCAACTAGGTTTACATTTGAGGCAAGTTTCACAAATATCCTTCCAGCAGTATAGGAGATATGGAGCGGACACAAAAACATTACGGATGGACGGACAGCCGGACGGACGGATGGATAAGGTATCCCAGAGGCAGGTGCTTGTTGTACCATGTGATACATTCCGCAACAAGTTGTCTTCACAAGTCCCAGGTAGCTAATTTGTGTTTTTAAAATTTTCAACCTGTGAAGTGAGTGCATAGAGTAAATGTGATCAGGCCAAAATTAAAAATGTTTGTATGGCTCCAACCAGCCCATCAAAATTGCTCTTACTAATTTTTTTTTTAAATTAATTGTCTAAATAAAGGGTTTTATAAAATAAATTCATTCTAAATATAGATTCAATACCATACTATTGCCTATGTTGGAGAAACCACCCTTCATTTTTACAATCACAGAAAGTTGCATTTGGTGCCCATGCATCTGTAGATGAATATTGATAGAGGTAATACACACAGACAGTTTTAAATCAAATTCTAAGTCAATGATGAGCAGCTTTAAACAGCTTACCTAACTTTAAATAAAACAAGCATTCTTAAAGGCATTACACTAATAAAGGAATACAAAAGCATACATATTCATATATATATATAGATAGATATTTGGGGGAAATTCTGCATGATTCTCTTTTTTTTTTTGTATTTTGGGAACATGACCCACCATATACCCCTGAAATTGAGATTTTTTATATAAATAATCATGTCAGTTGTACATTTATTTGTCTGCACATTACACATAAGAATACCAAACTTGATAACTTAAAAGCCATAAGAGCCAAGATTCTGTTTTTCTATGGTTTTATAAATAAACATTTTCTTCTGAACCTAAGGTTGGTAATTTTTATTTAGAAGTTGGGAAAAAGAAACTTTTTGACATTGGAAATATAACCCAATAACAGCTATAACAAGAGGCCCATGATGGCCCTAAATCGCTCACCTGAGATAAATAGGTTGACCCAAGGAACATCTGTACCAATTTATTTTAAAATCTGGCCAGCAGTTTTGAAGAAGATGATTTTTAAAGTTTTCATATTTTTTTTCTTTTTGTTGCCATGGCAACCAGAGTTCTACATGGATCAAGTTTATTTTAGCAGCTTTTGTGAAGGTTGACCCAAGGATCATCCCTGCCAAGTTTAATCTAAATCTGTCCAGTGGTTTCAGAGGAGATGTTGTTTAAAGGTTTCTCTATGTACATATAAGGCAAATAAGCCCCGCCCCTGGCGGCCATGTTTTTTTACGGATCAGAATAATTTTAGCAACTTTGGTAGAGGTTGGCCCAAGGAATATCTGTACCAATTTATTTTAAAATCTGGCCAGTAGTTTTGAAGAAGATGACTTTTAAAGTTTTCTTTTTTCTTGTTTTTTTGTTGCCATGGCAACCAGAGTTCTACATGGATCAAGTTTATTTTAGCAACTTTTGTGAAGGTTGACCCAAGGATCATCCCTGCCAAGTTTAATCAAATTCTGTCCAGTGGTTTCAGAGGAGATGTTGTTTAAAGGTTTCTCTATTACATATAAGGCAAATAAGCCCCGCCCCTGGCGGCCATTTTTTTTACAGATCTGAATAATTTTAGCAACTTTGGTAGAGGTTGACCCAAGGAACATCTGTACCAATTTATTTTAAAATCTGGCCAGTAGTTTTGAAGAAGATGATTTTAAAGTTTTCTTTTTTTTTTCCTTTTTGTTGCCATGGCAACCAGAGTTCTACATGGATCAAGTTTATTTTAGCAACTTTTGTGAAGGTTGACCCAAGGATCATCCCTGCCAATTTAATCAAATTCTGTCCAGTGGTTTCAGAGGAGATGTTGTTTAAAGGTTTCTCTATATACATATAAGGCAAATAAGCCCCACCCCTGGCGGCCATGTTTTTTTACGGATCGGAATAATTTTAGCAACTTTGGTAGAGGTTGACCCAAGGAACATCTGTACCAATTTATTTTAAAATTGGCCAGTAGTTTTGAAGAAGATGATTTTTAAAGTTTTATTTTTTTCCCTTTTTGTTGCCATGGCAACCAGAGTTCTACATGGATCAAGTTTATTTTAGCAACTTTTGTGAAGGTTGACCCAAGGATCATCCCTGCCAAGTTTAATCAAATTCTGTCCAGTGGTTTCAGAGGAGATGTTGTTTAAAGGTTTCTCTATATACATATAAGCAAATAAGCCCCGCCCCTGGCGGCCATGTTTTTTTACGGATCCAAATAATTTGAACAATCTTGGTAGACACTTACCAAAGGAACATCTGTGCCAAAACATTTTGAAATCTTGGTTGTTTTGGAGAAGAAGACATTTTAAGTTTTTTCTTTCCGTTGCCATGGCAACCAGAATTCCAAATGGAATTCAATTCTTTGAACAACTTTGAAAGGGGACCACCCAAGGAACATCCCTGTAAAGTTTTATCAAAATTGACCAAGCGGTTAAGGAGGAGATGTCGTTTGAAGCAAAATGTTGACGGACGACGGACGGACGGACGACGGACAGACGGACGACGGACGGACGGACAACGGACGAAGACCGGTCACAATAGCTCACCTTGAGCCTCTGGCTCAGGTGAGCTAAAAATTACCAAAAAAATCCCTGTGATTTCTAAGTAAAGGCAAAGACATTGAAAAATTTCTTTGAAAAATCAACAATATAGACTGTGACAATGGCGATTATGTTAATAAAACGCTTTCAGAATTTAGATAAGTTGTCAAGCACATTTGTATCTACCTTTCAGTACCCGGTCATCAACAGGCTGAGTTGCTGGCAAATCTTCCTCAAGTTGTTCATCCATATCTCAAAAGGAGAGATTCATCACTAGAAGCAACCAACCCTAAAAGATTCAAAGAGAAACAAAGATCTTATTTAATTATTTATTTTAATTATGAATTCATGGTTAACAAATTTTTGCACATACATATGCAATATTGTTTGTTTGTTTGTTGGGTTTAACATCCCAACCACAGTAATTCAGTTATTTGGAGACAATGCATACTTGAGAAAGATAAAGTGCTGCCATACTGCAGTATCATGCTATATACTTTGTATGTGCATGATACCAACCCAGTCATATTATCCTGACACTGGGCCAACCAGTCCTGGAACTACCCTTACATGCTTAGCACCAAGCAAAGGAGAGCTATAACAGTACCATTTTTCACAACTTTGATATGTTGCCAGAGATCAAACACACAACCTCCCAATGCCAGGGTGGACGCTCTAACCATTCTGCAACCTGGACCAGTATGCAATATTGTAATTCTGTATGAAAAAAACAACAACTGGAAGCAGAATTTTAGCTTGTTTATGGAAATGCAATCTGTAAAGTTCCTGTGGCATGGACTTCTGCTACACAATAGAAGAACATTGAAGGGGCAGAGACAAAATCTGACTTTTACGGAAGTGCTACAGAGCCAATTTTTAACAAAACAGCTTATTTTAAAATTTGTTCAAATGAGATATCATATGCTGTACTTGAACTGTAATGTCTAGTGCAACTCATGAACATAACAGGAATGTACCATCTACAGCAACCAAACCCATAGTTTACCCTTTACTTCATGAATATTCATGTACAAATTTATGACTTCATAGATATTGATTAACTGAACTTCAAATGGTATATAACTGGATTTTTCTTTGCTCCGCAGACTAAGTAGAATCTAAGCTACAATATTGTATAAGCAAACTCAGGGAAGACCTGGATAGGAGCTGTCTGGTGGAGCTGTCTGATCTTGGTTTACTTAGTTTGCTAATGCATCAAAATGTGTCTATATGAGATAAAGGGTTCAGCAAATAAATTATACAACGGGAATTTCAGATGTTTAGATCTCAAGACAAAGGAGGTGTCAAATTGTCTAGACTTGACATTTCAGTGACAGTGTGCAAAAAAACAACAAAAACTAGAGCTATCACTGAAGGTGATTAATACCCCCGCAAAATACTTTAATGCAGGAGAAGCCAGACTTCAGGCAGAGCATAGATAAGAACCTGTATACATAGTATATTGGTTGTGATAGTAATAAGTAAGTAAAGTTTTTATTTAAAGTTGATAGAGAGTCAATAATGGTTGTTTGTCACAGTAATTTAAAAATATAAGGTTACAGTTCTTGGACACTGCACTTCTCCTAGTCGCCATCTGTTTACATTTTAAGTTTCAAGTATATACCATGTATAATATTCGAGTTATGTTCAGGACAAGAAAAACAAGGAAAAGTAACAAAGGGAAATAACTCTGTAATTACTTTAGATAGAGTTATGGTTCTTGTGCACTGCACTTCCTCATATTGTGGTTGACCATTGTATGAAATTGTTTTGAAATCCAACCAGTAGTTTACAAGTTATACTCTGGACAAGGAAAAGTAACTAAGGGCAATAACTCTGTAATTCCTAAAGATAGAGTTATGGTTCTTGTGCACTGCACTTCCCTCATATGTGGTTGACCATTGTATGAAATTGTTTTGAAATCCAACCAGTAGTTTACAAGTTATACTCTGGACAAGGAAAAGTAACAAAGGGCAATAACTCTGTAATTCCTATAGATAGAGTTATGGTTCTTGTGCACTGCACTTCCTCTCATTGTGCTTGACCATTGTATGAAATTGTTTTGAAATCCAATCAGTACTTTACAAGTTATATTCCAGACAAGGAAAAAATACAAATGGCAATAACTCTGTAATTACTCTAGATAGAGTTATGGTTCTTGTGCACTGCACTTCCTCTCATTATGCTTGACCATTCTATGAAATTGTTTTGAAATCCAACCAGTAGTTTACAAGTTATACTCCGGACAAGGAAAAAATACAAAGGGCAATAACTCTGTAATTACTCTAGATAGAGTTATGGTTCTTGTGCACTGCACTTCCTCATATTGTGGTTGACCATTGTATGAAATTGTTTTGAAATCAAACTTGTACTTTTCAAGTTATGCTCCGGACAAGGAAAAGTAACAAAGGGCAATAACTCTGTAATAAGTCAAGATGGAGTTATGGTTCTTGTGCACTGCACTTCCTCTCCATGTGCTTGATCATTGCATGAAGTTGTATTGAATTCCAACTTGTGGTTTTCAAGTTATGCTCCGGACAAGGAAAATGCAACGGACCGCTGGACCGACCGACCACCGGGTGACTCCTATATACCCCCCCAAACTTTGTTTCGGGGGTATAAAAACAAACAAAAAAACCAAGAGGGCCAAGATGGCCCTAAAGACGCTCACCTGAGAAAAACTGCCTTCATTGCCTGCACAAGTTACTAAATCATAGCATAGTTGTACTTAATACATAATCCAAGAGATCATTTATAATTCTACAAACTAAACAGTGCCTGTGGTCGAAATATGAAGTGAAACTTGACTGAGAAATTATGGCTTTAAACACAAATTTTAATATTAAAAGGGGCATAACTCCTGACCTAATAAGCCGATATCAGCCATAGTCAAGCTTGGCCATTAGATTGCCTAATAAATGAAGATGCTAGAGTGCAAACGAAGTGAAATCTGGCTTTTTTTAATATTAAAAGGGGCATAACTCTTAACCTAATAAGCCGATATTAGCCATAATCAAACTTGGCCAAGATATTATGGTAATAAATGTTGTCATAAAGTTTAAAGATGATTGCTAAAGAAATGAAGATGCTAGAGTGCAAACAAACTAATTGTGGACGGCAGACGGACGATGGATAGGCAGACGGACGACGGACATTCATCGATCCTTATAGCTCATCCTGAGCACATGTGCTCAGGTGAGCTAAAAAAAAAGCAATTGTGGAACGGTAGGAGAGTTCTTGACCAATCTCATTAAAATCATATCCTTATTTGCCCTCCTCTACTATCCAAGATTAGGATCTGACAACAAAGTATTAGGGTTCACTTCAGATTAAAGTAATTTATATGCATAAACAAGTGCTCGATTTAAACTAATTAAATAACGCGTTTCTAACTGACTTCAGTAAAACATTTGTCACAGGGTCAGAAAAATGTGCAGCTTGACCGGGACTGGAACCCATGGCCTTTTGCTTACAAAGCGAATGCTCTACAGAATGAGCTACCCGGCCACTTAAACATCTTTCTACCCTATTGTGAATTGAATGCGTTTATTTCCTCTGGTCATACCGAACGATTCTGTAGCTGCCGATTTGATTGGCTTATACAAAGGTCAATCTGAGACGACCCTCTATACGATGTGGTCAGACCCAGTTAGCATACTGAATCTGATTTCAATGAGATTGGTTCTTGACAAGATATATGCAAGATCAATGGTGTGAGAAGAAGGAAAAATCATAATGAGAACTTGCTCAGGCATGAGGAGAAAGACCTCTAGTGAAAGAGGCACCTTGGTAGTCTAGAACCACCAACCTATCGCAAGCTACCTGAAAGGCTTTGTCACATGAAGAATCTGAGTGACTCTGCAAGAACTCACGGTGGTGAGCAGCTTAAAGTTAGTCGGCAACCAGGAATATATCCACGCCAATGTTTACAGTTAATCTGAAAACATAAGAAAAACATATTTTAAGTATAATAGTGTCATACAAAATGCCACATTAACCAAAAAAAAATATATTCAGAGGGGGGGGGGGGGGGTCATTTATGTATCTCACAACTATTCATAGACTTTGACCAGATGGCGGCAATGGAGGACCCGTAATGCTTATTTGATACATGAATTATTATCAGGGTAAGAATTTAACACTCGCAAAATGCAAGTGAGTAATGATTTTGGAAGTTCATTTTCCAGCTTCTCGCAAAGTTTTTAATCCAGTCAAATTCGAAATTGTGTTTTCTTTATCTGGACAATAAAATCTATTGCAGTAATTTAAACTTTGCACCTCCTGCGAGACTGAACCCAATTTTTTTGTATACTAGTTATTACTCATTTACTACATACGGTGCAGTCTGACTGTTTACATTTATCATTTTGTTCGCAGCAAATATGTAACAATCAAAATGTCAAAGCGTTACACAACAATTTTTTACCTGTTCAGAAAAAAAAGAATCAAACATTGTTGACATATTATATCCTCGAGTGCCCAAACTGTGCCCCTCTAAGATTTAATTAGGAAATGCAATATAAATCAAATAGATAGAACAAAAACTGTTCACGTACCAATTAATTCTATCAAATTCACATTGATACCCCCCAAAATAATTCTTTTATAAATAATTATTCACTCGAAAATAACATTAAATACATTACGAGTCAAATAGTATGCCATCATTTTGTGTGGTCCTAACTCCGCCCCCTAGGTGACGTCATAGCAGTTGCGAATTGTACACATGACTCCCATTTATAAATATCTAAACACAGCAGATGGAATTTCTGAGATACTTTTAGTGTAAAAGGGCCATTCTGCATGGAAATCATTTTGTATTAAGAAAAAACATATAAAAAGAGTGGTGCGAGATAAAATTTGCAATATTTATCAGTTTGAATCAAAATTTCGTACCAAAATCATCTGGGTTTATTTACAGAAACATAGTAAGAATTCTCAGTCGCACACGCGTGTGATAAAATCTAGCGAGACTATAAAAAAGGAAGGTGGCGGAGTTAGGACAGGGGCGCACAGTTAGGACCTCCGACGATACTTTTTCTTGTTAATAATTTAACTCGGGCATCTAACACTGAGAAGAATATTATTTGTCAGTTAGCCATTGTAATTTACATACCATTCATGAAACTGAAATTGTTTTTGCGAGTTAATATTTCAGCTACTCGCAAAAATTTGCAAGTGGCAAGAAAGGTTAAGTTCGAGCCCTGTATTATAACGTACGGTACTCTATTCTGACGCATCATTATTCCGACGCCTTTTTTGTTTTGACCTCGATTTTTATTAAATGGATTCCGTGTGACATCATTCTTACAAGTTTTGTTTGTCAACATCCCTTTTAGCGTTAGAAAGCCAAAATGTGGTGAGTTATTGATGCAGGACTATTATTTGGTGTACTTTATACAACACACCTGCAAAACCTCCTTTCCAATAAGTACTTTTTCTCATCTGGCATATTTTCATTGAAACAATTAAATTAAATTTTTAAAAGCATGCTACAATGATTAAATGAAAACCCAATCAGATGTGTGGTTTCATTGTACTCTCAAATCAGCCTCACTGAATTATACAGACATGACCACTAGTGATTTTTCGTTGAAAAAACGATGCCAGCCACTTGAAAACAATGTAAGACTATGAATAAATTACTTAGTTTTACCATACAAAGGAAAAATATATTTTTTGTTTATGTTAAATTAAAAAAGACCACAATTTTTTCTTAGGTGCGTCAGAACTGTGTACTCGAGGATATTCTTATTTTCTTTGAGATTGTAGCCATAATAAGGTAAGAGAGAAAATGTGTCAACGAAGCTGTGAAATCATGCTTACATAACTTAAATCTAAAAAAAAAAAATATAAGTAATAACATTTAGCCAAGAATTCTGTATTGTTAGCAAAGTGAAGAACTCCAGAATCAAATATTTGTTCTTCATTCAGACAAGGCTACAGTATTGTTTTTAACCAGAAGAACAGAACAGAACAACTCCTTTATTTTCACCCAGGTATTACAAATGCATACAACATGGGGATATACAATAATAATTCATCATATATGGTGATATTTCCGGTCAAGAAGAAGGAATTTAATTTTGCCTTAATAGAATGCAAAATAGAAAGAGAGAGAAAATAGTTAATAAATCAAATGACATTCTGGGGGTGTTCGTGTGTGAGTGCTTGTTTGATTCGTGTTCTTATGTGTGGAGGGAATTTCAAATGTCACATTTCCATCGAACAAAAAAAATTATACAATTACAATTTTTATTAATTACAATTAACCAAGATCTATACTTTTACTATTTAATTACTCAAGTGTTTGTTTTAAAAACTATGGTCATTATCCGACGCAGTAGTTAAGTAAACTACAGTGTCATCTGCAAATAATCTGACAGTTCAGTGAAGCGATTCTGGTAGGTCATTTATATAGAATACAAATAAACTTGACCCTAATACGTACAGATCCTTGGGGAACTCCAAATGAACAATCGGATCCCGTCGGATCTACTCATATTTGAAACCTGAGTTCTAACACAAACTACCTCATGAATTAAACTTACTAACTTTGTAGTTATCACTTATCTTACGTGTGTAAACAAAACTTACATAGAAACAAAACTTACATAGAACCATTGTTTTACAAATAAAGTTCTATTTCTTATTCTATCGCAATAATAATCTATTTTCGCGCAGTTGAATCTCCCGCGAGTGCACAATCTCGTCTCTAGCGAGATCTGGTTTTTGGGGGGCCTACTACTAAAAGCCGGTCTCCAAATTATCGACGGTCTCCGCCGGTCTCCGAGACTGGTTGATTGATTGATTTGAGTTTTTATTTTAACTCGCACCTTGAGCTTGTCATTTTGGCGAGTAGTTGATAAAAGGATGTTTATTTGTAAAATGTAGTTTATCTAAAATGTGTTGTGTATATCTTATCACAGATGTTTATGATGAATAAAAGATGAGTTATTTAACATAGGGTGGTTAAAATGTCATAATGATGATTAAGTCATATAAGTATTTTATATAACTTTATTTGTTATTTAATCTTGCTTTTAGCCTTGACTCGCTATTGTTAGTTAAATTTACATTAGAACACTCTAAGTTAATATATTATGTACTATTGTTTTTGTTTATAATTTTACAATTATGAAGATGATACTTCAATATATACTTAGTTTCTCTCCCCCCCTGTGTCTAGAGGGGTTTGAGGAGCTATGTCAATTGTCCTGAGTGGGCTGTACTCAAACAGGAATGAAAGAGTACAAGTTTTTTTTTTATAATATATTGTTTTGTGTGTTGGTGTAACCAACGAATAGGTAGGCATGGTTTTTATTTTCATATATACAATTTAATTTAAAAAATAGATATTTGGCCCCCTAAGTAATAAAATAGAAAAAACCTAGGGGGTAAGTAATGAAGTCTATGGTAATGGCGATCAATACAACCCATCTTTATAAAATAGTTATATTTTTTAAAATTTGACACCCCACAGTCAATCGATCCCTTGGACAACAGAATGTTGCCCCAGGGTTTAAAAATAAGTTAAAACGATGTTTTAATTAAACTTTGAGTGGAGAAAAGACGCCCCTGGAGGACAATTGAATCCTCCTGAAGAGGCTATATAAGAATTAGCTAAAAAATCCGTTATCACCTCAGATCAGATCTGAAGTGAACTGATTGACTATGAGGTGACAAGGGGAATTAATCCCAATTAAAAGTTAAGATTTTGTTTATATGTCACAATGTTATCACATTATGATGGATGGGGTGTAGAACTCTATTTTGTCCCCGCACCAGGCTCGCTGATTAAGAAATATTTAATATATAAGAAATTTTCCACTTCTATGCAAACAAAACGGCCCCATAGGGTGTAAAAAATATGTAATAATGCATAGGTAAAAAATAACAATATATGTACAAAAGTACATTATTTACAATAAAATTATGGCCACGGTGCAGGACACAAAAGAGTTCCCATATAACGTTTATATGTTTGATCGCCATTTGCTCTCAGGATGACCCTCCTCTAGAATATTGACGCCCAGACTATGCATCAACCAAGGAGCTATTTTACATAAAATAATCTTATATCTTGTCTGTCATCTGACAGTCTATCAGATAGACAGCCAGGGCTTGATATACTGACCTGCTGTGGGCTTTGCTAGGATTTAGGATATGCTCAAGGGAGAAAGACAACCCCGCTGTTTTTAATGCAGATATAAGTTTTGATCTATATGTTTTAAAAATTTTGCAATTCAATAGAAAATGTTGCGTAGTGTTGGTGACTTGACACTTTGCACACATAGGTTGTAAATTTAGAATATATTTTCCTCTATTACCAGATAAAAGGTTAGTGCCTAAACGAAGTCTGGTAATACATTTATCTAGATTTATTGATTTGGAATATATACTTGGTTGATTAAAACTAGCAGTGGATCTACTAAAAGTATCATAAAATGTATTTTGTTTTAATAAATTTGACCATTTGTTTTTGATTTGTTGTTTAATCAGAGAGTACACTTCTGTTTTAGCTAGTGGACAGGGGTTTGTAATGTTTGTAAATAGGAGACCTTCCTTTGCCGCTCTGTCAGCTTCCTCATTTCCCCTGATACCAACATGTGCGGGACACCAGATCAGATGGACATTTAATTTTTCAGATAGACAATTATTATACATGATATAAATTTCTTTAATTAATTCAGGTCTGGAATTACTATTATTATTTTTAATAGATATTAAAGCAGCTAAAGAGTCTGAAAATATGGCTGTCTGATTTGGCTTATGTTCTAAAATCCAGGTAAGTGCTTTAATAATAGCAAATAACTCCGCTGTGTAGATTGATAAATTATTTGTAAGTCTTTCCGTATATTGGATTTGTAGATGCG
This sequence comes from Solen grandis, assembly GCA_021229015.1. NCBI lineage: Eukaryota > Metazoa > Mollusca > Bivalvia > Adapedonta > Solenidae > Solen > Solen grandis. The sequence goes on along the minus strand of CM037784.1, from coordinate 638,538 downwards.
GAATAGTATAGGCTGCTCCTATTTTTTTTTTTTTTTAATTTTAATTTTATGATATTTGGGTTGTCACTTTTATTAAATTTTTCTTTTAATTTTAAATTAACTATTGGGGAAAGAAGAGTCCAAGGCGGCACATGGGAAGGTCTAAGATCAGCAGTGATGGTATTTATTAGATTGTATTCAACTAAGAGGTCCTGTGTATATGCTCCAATTGGTAATTTAAAAGTTTTCCTTTTGGTATATTTAGCATTTATAAAATATCCAGTGCCTATTAGGGCATTTACGGGGTTGTCCTCCCTCCTAGAATTTGATCGAGCCCAATATTTAATAATAAGTTCCTCTCTTCTCAGGCTCAGAGGGGGGGTACCTGCTTCATGTTCTAATAAATGTACAGGGTGGAAGGTAGGGCACGTAGTGCTATTCTTAGAGCCTTATTTTGGAGTTTATCTAGTTTTTCTAATATTGATTTTTGGGCACAAGAGTATATCGATGCTCCGTATTCTATTTTTGGTCTGATAAGAGTTTTATATAATAATAACAGACTATGTTTGTCTGACCCGAAGTCCGTGCCTGATAACATTTTCATAAGGTTAATATCTTTTTCACATCTATTTAAAATATTATTTATATGTTCTGAGAATGTAAATTTTTGGTCAAGCCACATACCTAGAAATTTCACCTTTTTTTCAAATTTAATTTGGGTTCCCCCTAATGTAAGGTCAACTTGATTTATATTTTTGTTACCAAAAATTATGCCTATTGTTTTTTGTTTACTTAGTTTAAAACCCCATTCTTTGGCCCAGTCACATACTGTGTTTAAGCCTATTTGAGCCTTTTTGGTTAAAAAAGGGATATTGGGACCAGATGTCCATGTCCCTGCGTCATCAGCGAATTGACTGGTAGTCATCCCTATTTTATTTAATTTTTCTGGTAAGTCATTTACTAAAATAGAAAATAAAATGGGAGATAAAATTGCTCCTTGTGGGGTACCTCTATTTATTTCTTTGATGTCTGACATTTTGTTACCTACTTTAACTTGGAAAAATTTAAAATTGGAAAAAAATTAAAAGGCCTTTTTTTTAAAACAAATTTTATAATTATAAATCTCCCTTTTCTAAATCCGGATTGTTCTCTATTTAATATTTTATTTGATTCTAAAAAAATTCTAGCCTATTTTTAACCATACTTTCTAGAATCTTGCCTGGATGGGATGTGAGACTAATGGGTCGGTAGGACTTTGGGTCAGTGGAATCTTTACCTGGTTTTAATAAAGGGATGATACAAGTTTTTTTCCATTCAGTTGGATATACTCCTTGTGACCAAATCATATTGAAAAGTTTAAGCCATTTATTTAGTAAAGATAAAGGCATATTTTTAAACATTATATAGGAGATCTTATCTAGTCCAGTAGCTGAGTTTTTTCTGGTGTTTATAACTTGTAATAATTCATGTATTTGGAAACTGGTATTTATTGTATCGTTATTTGATTTATCCTCCTTTAAAAAATCACTATTAATTGATTCAAAATCTTGTTGGTAATTAATCACGTCTGGTTCTAAATTTAAGTTGCTAGAGGCTGTTGAGTAATGATTAACCAAAAAATTTGCCTTTTCTTTATCTCTAGTTGCTTTGTTTGTTTTATTAACAAGAAGAGGAATAGGGTGAGATGGCATTCCCTTTATTTTTCTTATTTTGATCCAAAAATCTTTACTATTTGTCTTATCATGTGTACATGAATTGCAAAAAATATTCCAATTTTCTTTTTTTGCATTTAATACTGTTGATTTGGCTGTTTTTTCTTTTTCTTTATAATTATTAAGATTCAGAGGATTTGGATGTCTCTTTAATTTATTTAGTGCTCTTTTCCTATCTGCTATTGCTTGTTTACAATTATCATTCCACCACGGTACATTTTTCTTTTTTTTATTATTATTTATAATTTTCTTTGGTATACTTTTATTTGCTATATCTAAGACTAATGTTGTTAAATTATTATTAAATATATTAATATTTTCTGAATATACTTCATTTAATGTGATGTGATCACACTCTGTTTTGAACCCCCTTATCAAAATTAAATTTATCTATTGTATTTTGTTCTTTCATTGTATCCATGTTTTTAAAAGAAGTATATATAGGAAAATGGTCTGATCCAAAATTATCATCATGCACTTTCCAAAAGGAATGTGTAGCTACATGAGCATTGCAAATAACTAGGTCTAAGCATGTACCCTTACCAGAACTATGATCTATTCTAGTTATACTCCCATCATTGAGTATAACTTGATTATTTGAATTTAGCCATTCTACTAAATGATTTCCTTGATTACTACAGTTTTCCGAGCCCCAGAGATAATGATGTGCATTAAAATCTCCCATAATGATATGGTTAATTTCATTATTTTGTTAAAAATCAAGGAAGTTAGTGTATTTAAAACTTCTTTATCTATATTTCGTGAATAAAAATTTATTAAAATGAAAGTCAATTTTTGTGTATAGACTTTGAATGCTTGTATTTCATGTGCTTTTTTATTATAATTTTCTAGTTTAATGGGTTCATAGTTGATTGAATTTCTAAAATAGGTGATGAGTCCCCCACATGAGAAATTATTTTCATGATTATAGTAACTATATTCTCCTCTGTATCCTGAGATATTTTTAACCTGGTTTTTTTTTAATTTTGATTCTTGAATGCATATAATGTCGAGATTTGGATTGAGGTCTAGCATTACCTTTATTTCCGTGTGTCTGTGTGGGGTTAATCCCCCTGCATTGAATGAAATAAGTTTCATATTGAATTATAAAAAGCACTTTTTAATAAACCGCTGATTTCTTTCTGCTTGCACTTTATATTTTATAGATCTGGATAATAATTTCTTTGGTGTTTTTGCTTGTTTAAGTGATCCTGGGATTGTATTCTGTGATTGTTTAATTTTATTTTGATTGTGATTAGTTTGATTTTCTTGGATAGTGACTTCTTTCTTTTTATTGTCTGTTTTTGTTGTTTTGTTCCATATATTAGAGATGAATTCTCTTCTTAAATATTCATCTAGATTAGCCTTTGCTACCTGTGATTTATTTTTAATAAGCATTTTTGTAATGTCTACTAATTTGTCAATTTTGATAGTTTTTGACTGTCCTATTTTTAAAGCTAGAATCTTTGTTTTTTTTATGTAGATTTATAGTCGGGGTAGTTTGTTGTTCCATGTCTGCTAATGAGATATTTTTTGTTGGATAACTGATGATTGGTGTAGTTTCGCCCATAATTAGGTCATTTACTTTGACTAGTTCCAGACTGTTGTGATTTTCTAGACTCAAGATTGAATGATCCGTGTTATTGTAAAGAGACTTGAATGAATGGATACAAGTGAGTCTTCTTCTGTAATGTTAAATTTGCTATTATCTGTAAGTGGAGAGATTGAGGAACATTCTGTATTAATAGTGGAAGGTGTTTTTATTACTGATGGAGTAGATGTTATTTTTTTATATGTTTGAGTAGGAGTAGTGTAGTTTACAACTGGGATAATTTGATGTTTTTGTGGACTAGTGGTTGTTTGTGTCTCGGATTCTTGATTGTTGTTTGGTTCAGTGGTTGGTTTGGTCCGGGAGACAGTTGGAATGGAGTCTGGGCTATCTAAAATGATCAATGAAGGAGCTTTCTTTGGCTTTGGGCTTATTTTTGGTTGTATTTCTGGTTTTTTGGAAGAAGTCTGTATTTGTTGCTCGAAGCTATCCGAAATATTTATGATAGAATCTGTATTTTCATTTACTATGTTATCGTCTGAACATGGAGTTTTTGATTGATATTTGATTTCCCTAACAAGGTGTCCAGAGTTAGATCTGTAAAATTTTGTTGTACAACTTGTCTGATTTTCATTGAGTTGCGAATTAATGGGATTTATAAAAATTTGTTTATTATTAATTTCTGCCTTTTATATTTATGTTTGTTTCAGTATCTTGTTTCATTACTTCTTTATCAGTTGACTTGGAACCAAATAACATTTTTTCTGCAGTGGCCCAAGGGATTCCAGAGTCATAAGATTTTTGCGTTATTTGAAATGCTTTTTTGTAGGCTGAGCAACCTCTAAATTTTGTAGTATGTGTTTCCCCACAATTACAGCACTTTGGAAGGTCTGTTTTTGGACAGTCTTTAATATTGTGTTGTTTGGTGCAATAAGCACATCTTTGTTCGCAATGACATGCTGTGTTTATATGTCCGAAACGTTGGCAATTAAAGCATCTTATGGGAGGTGGCGAATATTTGTCTACAGGAAAAAAGGTAGGGGAATCAGTTAATTTAACTAATGTTGGAAGCACAGATCCTGAAAAGATGATTTTAATTGCACCAGATGGTTTCCCAAATTTGTTTAGCAACCTTGTAGCATGAAGTATTGCAGAAGATACGGAATGTTCTGAGTTTATTGGGTTGAGTTGATGGCAAAAATTTGAAATTTCTTCACTTAGAGGGACATTATGGATAACACCTGTGATGGTAGGTCCTCCTTGAGGGAGTATAGCTAAAAGATGAGTGTCGCCAACTATAAATGGTTTGAGCCTGAGCAGATGATTGACTGTTTCAGCTGAGGCCAATTCAAGCATAAAAGCTCCTGATTTGAGGGGGATCATCCTTTTAAGCTTGTTGCCTAGACTTCTGTTAATAGTCTGGGTGAATTTAACAATTGATGTTTCTTTCAAAATTGTACCATGCCTAGCTGATTTAATAATCAGTCTGTGAGGCCAGATCCTGGTATGGAGATAATGGCCATTTTCTGGTCTCGCAGACTGATTTATTTTGAATGAGTCTCGACTGAGTCCAGAATCATTGAGACGTTTTGTATAGCGTGGTGAGAAGACTTTAGCCATCTTGTGATGAGATGAAACTGACATATATGCCTGTATAAAATAACTATTAAGACAATGATGATTAATAATGATGATGATTACTAATAAAACTCTTTAAATAAAAATGATGAATGTCTCTTCAAAGTAGATGGTGGGTAAAGTGTAAGCTAATGTTCCTAATGGTAAATGGTGAATATTGTGTAAGCTACTGTTTTGTTTGTGAATTTTGTTCTATATGATTGCAATATGAGTGTTTGGAGGTTGTAAGTATGTAGGTAGGATAACTCTTGTAAGTAAGAGTACTATCTGACAAGCTCAAGGTGCCTAGGTTTTGTTGCTCTCTCTTGCTCTATACACCGTCCAATTGCAACTGCAGTCGGTTGAATTCTAACTTAATTCTATCTAAATTCTACACTATCCTGTCTATGTAAACTTCTTATTAAACTTGGTGTATGATGTTCATCCAACACCAACTATAAGTCTAAAATTACTGGGATAAATTTACTATTCTATGATAATAACTCTATCTGATTAAATGTTAACTGTGACTTCACTTCCTTATTATCATTAAATAAATTTATTGTAAATTCTAAACTTTTAAAATAGTATATATGTAAAATAGTATGTATGTAATTGAGCTATGTATTTGATAGATAAATAGCTAAACTATAGCTATAAATGAGAATACTATGTTTAATTTTTAAAATATGAAACGCAAAGTATGCGTTTTGTATATTTTTGTCAATAATACCAATATTATGTCCCCAGCTAACAAATGTGCTTGTTGGTACTAATATATAAATGAAATGATTTGATTTGGAATGGAAAAGCCTAAAACTGACTTGATATGGAACCACGTGTACCACACGTGTACCACAAGGTGATCCAAAATGGCGGGTGGGACACGATAATTTCAGACCATACAAAATTAATATAATATCAATTTAGGTGTTAAATACAATCAACGTAATACTGCTCTGAATTAATATTAATAATAAACACAACTACATATACAACTACATATACATTTGACTACAAATGATAAGCTACAATATGTCCGGTGTATAGACCAAGAGATGGGTGGGGTAAAATAATTTACCCCTGAAAATTGTTAACTCACGTTTAAAGGCAAGAAGAAAGGATACTGGCAAATGGAGACAAGTGAAGGCCGCAATATCCCCGTCTATAGCGTCGTCAACAGAATATACGAATGTGTAGAGGTAGAGGTTGAAGAATCCAGCGTTGTACATCAACAAATCCAGCGTAGTGGGTTGTAAAGAGTTTTAAGAACAAGTTTACAAGTCCCGCAGTGTAAAATATTGGCCTCTTCTTTAGGCCTCTAGAAGTGGATGAATGAATCCGAGACTGGGGGCCGGAGACCGTCGTTAAGTATGTTATATATGGGGGGGGGGGGGGTACATCGGAGACCGTCTACATTTATAACCAAGTCCTGTTATTGTTCAATTAACGCAATTTTAAACCTAAAATTAGAAAAAAATGATGTAATGTTTACTCAGATAATATTTGATCTGACAGATAGGAAACCGGCCGAGACCGTCTACATAAAACCTTTCACATTATTTGTAGTTAAAGTCTTCATAATTGATCAATTAACGCAATTTTAAATCGGAAATTCCGAAAGTATTTTGATGTTATGCACATTCAAAAGATGAATAAAGTATTAATTGGTGTAATTAATTTACACTGTTTCACACATTGACACTATTAATGGTAGGTATTTCACGAGAAATTATTTGTTTGGCCATTAGCAAATTGATCGTTGAAAAGAAACAAAGAAAGAAGTAAACATACTTTGATCTTTTTTTTTCATCAAAAACGTTATGAAAGAACATACACAGAGAAATTGTCTTTACTCGCTAAATACTCAATATGTAAATTGATTTAGCTAAATATAAAATGAATGTATTTTTAAGCTACCCTTAATAAACAAATTAACGCCAACGTTTATGTAAGATTACAAATAAAGGTTTTGATGTGTTGTGCATAGGAGGATATAGGATAGGAATAGAAGTTTAGATACAGCAGATAAGACAACATCATCCGAAAAACGTAACGTAAATATATCTATAATGTCAATAGCTACTGAATCATTATGGGGTTATTTGCACGATAAAGGTCATTTACTCAGGGATACTGCACGTGCACGTTATTGTTTGTAATATAATTTAGGATATTAATTTAGCAACTGCTCATGTGTCTTTCAAATAAAAATATATGTTAAGAAATAAGCAAAGAAACTTAATTTTTTTTATTACGGTTCATTAAATAAATTTACATGTATATATGTTATATAATTTTTGCTTTTATGATAAATGGACGGGTTTAATAGTTATAAACATTCACTCGTTGAACTACAAGAATGCGTATAATAGTAATAATAGTGTTGTCTATAAGCTTAAAACATTTAGTACAAAAAATGCTAATATATGTACCATAACAATTAGAAGTTATAAAAATTTAAACATACTTGGTGATAATAATTTGGAATATATCTTTCTCTTAAATCTTTATATAGTGGACAAACGCATACAGAATATAAAACGTTTGTTCTGCAAGTCCGTCCAACATCGCATCTGACATCCGTGCACTCTGTGAGAGTGTGCATTCAAGTAACGATGGGTAAGTGATGATATGTTTGATGTAATGATTTTTATATGTTCTTTTTTATATTTATACTTTACATCTTCCCAAATCCATAGTATAACACGAAAGTAAGATATATCCTACACAATATTTTTCATATGTTGCTTTTCCCGAATCTATCTATCTATCTATCTATCTATCTATCTATATATCTATCAAAACAAATAGTAAAATGAAATTGTAAATTGAAATAATAAATACATTTATGTGAACATACGTATGTTTATAGAGCTACCATCTTCGTGTCGGAGATACTGCCTCGTGCGCAAAATATAATCATGTAGTAGTAAACGACAGGCCTCTCCTCTTAGGAATACTTCTCCCCCCAAAAAAGTTCAAAATAGAAATGCCGACTGTAAAATCTCCAAATAAGTGTGACGTTATCACTGATCTAAATACTGAAAGAATTTCCGATGTAACAGATACTGAATCTACATGTACATGGATTAAACATTTTGACCTAAACAATAGTGATAAGAATATTTTACAGAGTTATCAATGGTTAAACGACAAACATTTAAATGCAGTCATTCAGATACTAAGATCACAGTTTCCAAATATGAACGGTCTACAAGACACCAAATTAACTCCATTCTTCATGGAAAGTAAAAAAACATGGAATGTTAGTAGGAAATTTTCTCGTCAAATTCACAAACCGTCAGTTCAAATAGATTTTACGGGACCTGCCATTGGACTGTTTGCATGGTATCTGCCTAGGAACCAGACACGGTGTATTATTTTGACAGTTTAAGTGACCATTTAAAAAATTCGAAAAAATAACGTTCAAATAAAATTATCCCAACTTTATCCTAGTACGAATGGTTATGTTTTAATTAAAGTTCCAAGAACACAGCAACAACCAAACAACAATGACTGTGGTCTATTTGCCATCGCACATTCAGTGGATTTTTGTTTTAGCGATTGGACATTTAATTTTAAAAATCAATATAATATTTTAGAAATGAGAGAACATCTTTTTCATTGTCTTGAAAACGGGAAAATATCACCATTCCCAAAAGAAAATGTTAAAATCCACAGATCTACATCTTTCCAAGGACTACATAAATCAATAAAGATTAAAACAACATGTGTATGTGAAATGCCTGAATTTACTGATAATATGGTTCAATGTGAAAATAAAAAATGCCGCAAATGGTATCACCAGTCATGCGTTGGTATAAACAACTGTAAAAAAATATCTAGTGTTATATGCTGGTCTTGGCAGTGCATGTCATGTTCTAAAACAAACTAACTTGAATAAATATTCAACTAAACATGATATGAACCAGTACAAATTCATTCTCATTTAAAACAGCTTAAAACGATTGTTACAACTATTGTATCTTTTCATTTTGATAAAATTCATGCACTGCTTTGCCATGTATGTGATATATATCTTATCCTGAGTTTGACGAAATGTATGTGTACTGGATTGCTGTATGTATTTATGTTTACCATATGTTTATCATGTTATTTAGTTTTTTGATTTTATGATTGCTGAAAATTGTTTATTTTTTAATGTTGTTTGATGATTTTATGAATAAATGATTAAATAAATAATATTTTCTATTTTAGTTTTCGTTTTATTTACAAGTACATTTCATTAAAATATAAGATCAACTGTCTTCTTCAATTGGACACATTCTAATTAAAATCATTTAATTTCTAGATGATGATGATGATAACTATTGAAGTAGTATGGCAGGGACACTCGATATACCGCCTCGGGCACACACTTCCGTGATTAAGTGTGGACAATTATGACATGTGTCAGTCACTGTAATACACACATTCGCACACACTACTATTTTAGTACGTACATAAACGCTTCAAAATTTATTTTTGGTGTATAATAATAATAATATAAACTCATTGAAAAAGATAAATTTTCATTAAATTTGACAGATACTATAAGATCATCGCAATTTTTGGCGGATGAGAGCTCTGCGAGTTAATGTTCTTTGTTGTATAAAACCAAAGACCTAATAATAACTTAATAGGTCTTAGATAAATCCCGACGTAAAATAAAGTAATGTCTAAACTGGGGCTCTGACTGAATTACGGCCAAGATGCTAGGATTGCTAGTATTGGGACATATAAAGTACAGAACACATTCTGACTTGAATTGGGCATTTATCTTTAATGCCAACGGGAGATATTCGTACATAACTGTTGTATGGCCCAATATCTGGGCCTTTAAAAAACGCCCCTGCGACGGAAAGCCCCTGTCTTCGACCGGGGATTAACGACGAGGCCTAATAAACAAACTAACAATCATACAAATACAAGTGCAGTGATAATCCCGAGTGAAGTGAGATGACTGGCTGGGCTTGTTGAAGTTGTAATCAAGATTTTAATGAGGGTCCGTCTACAGTATATGACTGTTTAAGGCTCAGACCCCGGAGTGTGACCCAAACTCCTTAAAGATGAATTTGAATGCCGAAATAGGTCGAATTTTGAAAGGCCTCACAAGTGTTAGGTAAGTACTTAATAAAATCAAGAATTTTGAAGCCAAAGTGGGAATGAAAAACTCGGCTAATTCAGCCTAGATTTTGTCATCCCCTGTGACAAAAGTGAAGGGAGGAGGTGGTCCTGAAAAGAACCGTTTGGGTCAGCTGCCCGGCGGTTGGCTTCTGACTGATATCTTGTTTAATTAGGGTCCGGCTGCCTGTTCGGCTCTGTGCGCGGACCCAACTGGCTGGGCTTAACTGACTGATATCTTGTTTAGTTAGGGTCCGGCTGCCTGCCCGGCTCTGTGCGCGGAGGACAGGCGTGCCCTTTATATAGTGCTTAAGGGAAGGAACTGTGGTCCGTATATATGGCCATACTGTTACAAAGAAGATCTCAGCTCTTATTGATGTTGATGATCTGGACCAATTCTCCCTTATCGATAGGCTCTGTTTTCACATTGAGATTTGGCTCCGTTTCTATAGTTTGTAGGACAGTAACGGAAGTCGTTCAATGTATTCTTTCCGCCTTTTCATCTGATTTCCTGGTTTAGAAAGCGTGTTTATCTTTGTTTTTTACTGGTTTGTTGAACCGTAAGTTGCCGAGTGATGTCGTAGATGGTCTTTAAATGTTCTTTTGTTTTGCTGCCATTTGTTTTTGCTGTTTTGTTTTGCTGGCTTGTCAACATGGTTTCTTTTCTTCGGGTACCTTCATGACTTCCTTGTTATTGGTGAAATATTTTACCTTGGTAGTCTGTTTCTGTATTCTGGTTCTGACTGAATTAAATGATGTCGTATCGATCCTCTTTCTTCTATCTTCTGAATGGTGCTATTAGACAGTCACTGACATTTGTACTCTTTTCCAACCCAATTTTTCACAGGTTGAAGTGAAAGAAGTCCTGACGTTCCCGCTTCTTTTCTAGAG
>CM037784.1:577563-627563 GCA_021229015.1 Solen grandis | reverse complement strand
TAATGGCTCTGGACCGTGTACAACTTTTGTAGTCAATTTCAAATGTGACGTCATATGACGTCATAGGCTTCTGAAAATCATTGAAATCGAAATATCAGCGTCTGAATCATGTGTTATTAAATTTTCATTGCCCTTCGATAATTTCAACATATAGAAATACTCTTGTTAATATTAAAATACATTATCATATAATGACGTCACGTGACGTCATATGACGTTTATTTTCACAAAATGTTTAAGACTCCCAGAGACCTATATACTGACCCAATATCATTTTTCTATCTCAAATAGGACCGATTTTATAAGAATTTGAAAATTTACGACCTTGGTTCGAATCTTGGAATCGCTATAGAACCTTGGACTTTTCGAATTTTGAAAAACGGACACCGGGATGCACAACTAGAACTTAATATACACATTCTGTGAAAATTTGATGAAAATCGGTTCATAAACAATGGCTCTGGACCGCGTACAAAACTTTTGTTGCATATTTCAAGTGTGACGTCATATGACGTCATAGGCACATGAAAATCACCTATATACTGACTAAATATCAACTTTCTATCTTAATGACGTCACGTGACGTCATATGACATTTATTTTCACAAAATGTTTAAAACTTCTAGAGACCTATATACTGACTAAATATCAACTTTCTATCTTAAATAGGACAGATTTTATAAGCATTTAAAAAATTTACGACCTTGGTTCGAATCTTGGATTCGCTATAGAACCATGGACTTTTCGAATTTTGAAAAACAGACACCGGGATGCACAACTAGAACTTAATATACACAATCTGTGAAAATTTGATGAAAATCGGTTCACAAACAATGGCTGTAGACCGCGTACAAACTTTTGTAGCATATTTCAAATGTGACGTCATATGACGTCATAGCATATGAAAATCATAGAAATCAAAATTTCATCGCATCAAGTATATGCCATTAAAATTTCATGGCCCTGGACCATTGCAACATGTTTAAATTAACGTCAGTTTGGAAGAAAAAAAGAATAAGAAGAATAAAAAAACATATCAAACCTAGGACATTGCAACATGCTAAATTAAGCCAGTTTGGAAGAAAAAGTTTACAACTAGATGTCATTCGTGAAAACGAATGATAGGACTTTCTGCAAGCTGTGTTAATGCAAAAAGCAGGAGATAGAAGTTTTATGTAATGACTCACCTCTGGTAGTATTTCATGTTCATGCTGAACAATTGACATTATATTCCGAAATCAGTGCAAATGATAAGAACTAAGAATTAGTCTGTGACGTAACATGATGTCATATGACGTAAGGACATGACTGCAAACTTGATTTCTAGTTTAAAGGTCCTATGTTCGAATCTTACTTCAGCCACAATACTTCGGTTTTTAGGAATTAAGGTTAGCTGACAAAATATTCACACCTTAGTTGCAAAATGTACCATCTCTAAAAATTTGAAGAAAATCTTATCATAAATGGCGGCTGTAGAGCGCGAATACCATTTTTCACTATTTTCAGCTCTGACGTCAGGTGACGTCATAGGGTGCTGAAAATACTGTTGCTCAAAAGCGCATACTTTACTGCAATAACTCTGAAATTTTCATTATTCTGAACAACTGGCATCATGTCGAAATCATTGCCCCAAATTAAAATTAAGTGGTATGCTTATGACGTCCTATGACGTCACGATTCAAAATATTTGTAGAAATGCTGCAGAACTGCAAACTGTGTGAGTTTCAACTTTCTATCTCATCCTGAAGTTCTTTAATCCTAAAATGAAATTTTCGGTCCTATGTTCGAGTCTTTTTTTCAGCAACAGAACTTCGGTTTTTCGGAATTTCGGTTAGCTGACAGGATATGAACACCTTAGTTTCAAGATGTACAATCTGTAAAAATTTGAAGAAAATCCGACCATAAATGGCGGCTGTAGAGCGTTAACACCATTTTTCACTATTTTTAGCTCAGACGTCACATGACGTCATAGGTAGCTGAAGATGCTTTAGTTCAAAAGCGCATACTTTGTTGTCATAACTCTGAAATTTTCATTATTCTGAACAACTGGCATCACGTCGAAATCATTGCTCTAAAATGAAAATTAAGAAGTATGCTTATGACGTCACATGACGACATTTGACGTCCGACTCAAAATATATGTAGAAATTCTGTCGACACTACAAACTGTGTAAGATTCAACTTTCTGTCTCTTTCTGAAGCTCTTTAATCCTAAAATGAAATTTTCGGTCCTATGTTCGAATCTTATTTCACCCACAGAACTTCGGTCTTTGGGAATTTCGGTTAGCTGACAGGATATGCACACCTTAGTTTCAAGATGTACCATCTGTGAAAATTTGAAGAAAATCCGACCATAAATGACGGCTGTAGAGCGCTAACACCATTTTTCACTATTTTTAGCTGTGACGTCATGTGACGTCATAGGGTGCTGAAGATGCTTTTGTTCAAAAGGCATACTTTAGTTTCATAACTCTGAAATTTTCATTATTCTGAACAACTGGCATCATGTCGAAATTATTGCCCTAATAATGAAAATTAAGAAGTATGCTTATGACGTCACATGACGTCATATGACGTTCCGACTCCAAAAATTTGTAGAAATTTTGCAGAACTGCAAACTGTGTAAGTTTCAACTTTCTATCTCATCCTGAAGCTCTTTAATCCTAAAATGAAATTTTCGGTCCTATGTTCGAATCTTATTTCAGCCACAGAACTTCGGTCTTTCGAATTTCGGTTAGCTGACAGGATATGCACACCTTTGATTCAAGATGTACCATCTGTGAAAATTTGAAGAAAATCCGACCATAAATGACGGCTGTAGAGCGCGAACACCATTTTTCACTATTTTTAGCTGTGACGTCATTATGGGTGAAAAAAAAAAATTTAATAATAATAATAATAACTAGATGTCATTCGTTTAAACGAATGATAGGACTTTCTGCAACATCTGCTTTATATAGTATATATAGAAGATGACATAATAGATAATCTGTCCAAATTGCAACTTTCTATCTCCTCTATTTCTATATAAAATAGCACAAATAGAACACATTCTGTGAATTTTAATAAAAGTCCGCCCATATCTTGCACATGTAGTTTACATGCAACATTTATACTATGTCATATGACATGAAAGAAAAATGAAACAGTGTTCAAATGTAAGTTTCTAACTTTCATCACACATAGAATTTCATCACTCCAGCTCAGTTGTAACCTTGTTTAATTTTAGCCTCATTAGGAAGAAGTATTGAATATTTGTATAGTGCTATATCCTTTCGACACCTGTAACGTAGTTAAACGTATTTAGCGATTTGGCGTGTTTGGGCTTCCGTAGTTTTGCCATAAATTCCTGGAATTTCGAACTATGGTGATATTTTGAAAGGTAACATCCCAGCCTACAAACTGATGCAATATGAATATCGTTAGCATAACAATGCAGTTTTTAGATGGTCTAAAATGTGGGGCTACGTGTGAATTTTTCAAGGCTTGCAAACTGCTCGCTAGCTACATAGTGTTGCAAATACGGATTTTTGTCTTGTGCCGTTGTACATGTATTAACTGCAATGCTTATTTTGGAAAAAGTCAACATTCCACAAAAAAAAAACAACAACAAAAAAAAAAAGAACAAAATCAAGATATAGCCCATTAATTGCAATTTGATTTTTTTTTTTTTTTTTTTTTTTTTTTTTAAGTCGTTGCGCAAGTATTTAAGCCTGGTGACCCCTGCGCGTGACCTTTTCCATATTTTTATGATGCATGATTATGAAATATCTTATTTTCCATGTAACTTTCTTAAAATGAAGTCCAATTTCAATAAACTTGGTACCGTTAGAAAGCTCTTAAAACATGCTACATTTTATACGCATAATGTATAAACTTATCTTCAGTCGTTTCTGAGATATTGACTGTTAAACCTCAAGAAAACAGCATATTATCCTTATAAATTGGTATTGCGTAAACCAATTTTAATAAACTAAATATCTTTGGAAACGTCAATTATTCAGCTATAATTCTTATTCATACATATATTTACAAAAATCGATATTTATTGAGATATGGCTACATATATGCAGTAGGGGTGAAATCAAAATTTCCTCACGTGCCTAATAAGCCATAAAAATTTCATCGTCCTAGGACTATTGCAACATATTAAAATAAGCGTTTAGTTAGGAAGAAGAAAAGAATAATAGTAAGAAACAAATGACGTCACGTGACGTCATATGACGTCACGACTCAAAATATTTGTAGAAATTCTGCAGAACTGCAAACTGTGTAAGTTTCTACTTTCTATCTCATCCTGAAGCTCTTTAATCCTAAAATGAAATTTTCGGTCCTATGTTCGAATCTTATTTCAGCCACAGAACTTCGGTCTTTCGGAATTTCGGTTAGCTGACAGGATATGCACACCTTTGATTCAAGATGTACCATCTGTGAAAATTTGAAGAAAATCCGACCATAAATGACGGCTTTAGAGCGCGAACACCATTTTTCACTATTTTTAGCTGTGACGTCATGTGATGTCATAGGGTGCTGAAGATGCTTTTGTTCAAAAGCGCATACGTTACTTTCATAACTCTGAAATTTTCATTATTCTGAACAACTGGCATCATGTCAAAATCATTGCCCTAAAATGAAAATTAAGAAGTGTGCTTATGACGTCACATGACGTCATATGACGTCCCGACTCAAAATATTTGTAGAAATTCTGCAGAACTGTAAACTGTGTAAGTTTCAACTTTCTATCTCATCCTGAAGTTCTTTAATCCTAAAATGAAATTTTCGGTCCTATGTTCGAATCTTATTTCAGCACAGAACTTCGGTCTTTCAGAATTTCGGTTAGCTGACAGGATATGCACACCTTTGATTCAAGATGTACCATCTGTGAAAATTTGAAGAAAATCCGACCATAAATGACGGCTGTAGAGCGCGAACACCATTTTTCACTATTTTTAGCTGTGACGTCATGTGACGTCATAGGGTGCTGAAAATCAAAAAATGGAACTTTTTAGGAAGAAGAAAAGAATAATAATAATAATAATAATAATAATAAACAGTACAAACCCAATAGGACTTTCTGCTTTAGGCAGAAAGTCCTAATAACTAGATGTCATTCGTGAAAACGAATGATAGGACTTTCTGCAAGCTGTGTTAATGCAAAAAGCAGGAAATAGAAGTTTCATGTAATGATTCACCTCTGGTAGTATTTCATGTTCATGCTAAACAATTGACATTATATTCCGAAATTAGTGCAAATGATAAGAACTTAGTATTAGTCTGTGACGTAACATGATGTTATATGACGTCAGGAATGACTGCAAACTTGATTTCTAGTTTAAAGGTCCTATGTTCGAATCTTGCTTCAGCCACAATACTTCGGTTTTTCGGAATTAAGGTTAGCTGACAAAATATCACACCTTAGTTTCAAGATGTACCATCTGTAAAAATTTGAAGAAAATCTGATCACAAATGGCGGCTGTAGAGCGCGAATACCATTTTTCACTATTTTAGCTCTGACGTCAGTGATGTCATAGGGTGCTGAAAATGCTGTTGCTCAAAAGCGCATACTTTACTGCAATAACTTTGAAATTTTCATTTTTCTGAACAACTGGCATCATGTCGAAATCATTGCCCCAAATAAAATTAAGTGGTATGCTTATGACGTCCAATGACGTCACGATTCAAAATATTTGTAGAAATGCTGCAGACTGCAAACTGTGTAAGTTTCAACTTTCTATCTCATCCTGAAGCTCTTCAATCCTAAAATGAAATTTTTGGTCCTATGTTCGAATCTTATTTCAGCCACAGAACTTCGGTTTTTCGGAATTTCGGTTAGCTGGCAGGATATTGGTACACCTTAGTTTCAAGATGTACCATCTGTGAAAATTTGAAGAAAATCCGACCATAAATGGCGGCTGTAGAGCACGAACACCATGTTTCAATATTTTTAGCTCTGACGTCACATGACGTCATAGGGTGCTGAAGAAGCTTTTGTTCAAAAGCGCATACTTTACTGTCATAACACTGGAATTTTCATTATTCTGAACAACTGACATCATGTCGAAATCATTGCCCTAAATGAAAATTAAGAAGTATGCTTATGACGTCACATGACGACATTTGACCTCACGACTCAAAATATACTAAGAAATTCTGCAGAACTGCAAACTGTGTAAGTTTCAACTTTTTATCTCATCCTGAAGCTCTTTAATCCTAAAATGAAATTTTGGTCCCCTGTTCGAATATTATTTCAGCCACAGAACTTCGGTCTTTCGGAATTTCGGTTAGCTGACAGGATATGCACACCTTAGTTTCAAGATGTAAAATCTGTGAAAATTGAAGAAAATCCGACCATAAATGGCGGCTGTAGAGCGTGAACACCATTTTTCACTATTTTTAGCTCTGACGTCACATGACGTCATATGGTGCTGAAAATGGATTTGCTCAAAAAAGTATACTTTACTGTCATAACTCTGAAATTTTCATTATTCTGAACAACATGTCGAAATCATTGCCCCAAATTAAAATTAAGTGGTATGCTTATGACGTCCAATGACGTCACGACTCAAAATATTTGTAGAAATTCTGCAGAACTGCAAACTGTGTAAGTTTCAACTTTCTATCTCATTCTGAAGCTCTTTAATCCTAAAATGAAATTTTCGGTCCTATGTTCGAATCTTATTTAAGCCACAGAACTTCGGTCTTTCGGAATTTGGTTAGCTGAAAGGATATACACATCTTAGTTTCAAGATATACCATCTGTGAAAATTTGAAGAAAATTCGACCATAAATGGCGGCTGTAGAGCGTGAACACCATTTTTCACTATTTTTAGCTCTGACGTCACATGACGTCATAGGGTGCTGATGATGCTTTTTTTCAAAAGCGCATCCATTTATCATGTCGAAATCATTGCCTTTAAATGAAAATTAAGATGCATGCTTATGACGTCACATGACGTCATATGACGTCACGACTCAAAATATATTAAGAAATTCTGAAGAACTGCAAACTGTGTAAGTTTCAACTTTCTATTTCATCCTGAAGCTCTTTAATGCTAAAATGAAATTTTCGGTCCTATGTTCGAATCTTATTTAAGCCACAGAACTTCGGTCTTTCGGAATTTCGGTTAGCTGACAGGATATGTACACCTTAGTTTCTAGATGTACCATCTGTGAAAATTTGAAGAAAATCTGACCATAAATGACGACTGTAGAGCGCGAACACCATTTTTCACTATTTTCAGCTGTGACGTCATGTGACGTCATAGGGTGCTGACAATCATAGAAATCAAAATTTCCTCACGTGACTAATAACCCATAAAAATTTCATCGTCCTAGGACTATTGCAACATATTAAAATAAGCGTTTAGTTAGGAAGAAGAAAAGAATAATAATAATAAAAAATGACGTCACGTGACGTCATATGATATTTATTTTCACATAATTGTTAAGACTCCCAGAGACCTACTAACTGACAAAATTTTAACTTTCTATCTCAAATAGGACAGTTTTTATAAGCATTTAAAAATTGAAAGTCCTTAGTTCGAATCTTGGATCCGCCATAGATGCTTGGACTTTCGAATTTTGAAAAACCGGACACCGGTATACACAATAAGAACGTAATATACACATTCTGTGAAAATTTGATGAAAATCGGCCCATTAATAATGGCTCTGGACCGTGTACAAACTTTCGTAGTCAATTTCAAATGTGACGTCATATGACGTCATAGGCTTCTGAAAATTATTGAAATCGAAATTTCAGTGTCTGAATCATTTGTCATTAAGTTTTCATTGCCCTTCGACAATTTCAATATATAGAAATACTCTTGTTATAGTATAGAAATACATTATCATATAATGACGTAACGTGACGTCATATGACATTTTTTTCCACAAAATGTTTAAGACTCTTAGAGACCTATATACTGACCAAATATCACTTTTCTATCTCAAATAGGACCGATTTTATAAGCATTTAAAAATTTATGACCTTGGTTCGAATCTTGGAATCGCTATAGAACCATGGACTTTTCGAATTTTGAAAAACGGACAACGAGATGCACAACTAGAAACTTAATATACACATTCTGTGAAAATTTGATGAAAATCGGCCCATTAATAATGGCTCTGGACCGTGTACAAACTTCGTAGTCAATTCAAATGTGACGTCATATGACGTCATAGGCTTCTGAAAGTCTTTGAAATCAAAAATACAGTATCTGAAGCATGCGTCATTAATTTTTCATTGCCCTTCGAAAATTTCAAGATATAGAAATAATCTTGTTAGAATTAGAAATTCATTATCATATAATGACGTCACGTGACGTCATATGAAAATTATTTCGCAAAATGTTTAAGACTCCCAGAGACCTATATACTGACCCAATACATCTTTCTATCTCAAATAGGACCGATTTTATAAGAATTTGAAAATTTACGACCTTGGTTCGAATCTTGGAATCGCTATAGAACCTTGGACTTTTCGAATTTTGAAAAACGGACACCGGGATGCATAACTAGAACTTAATATACACATTCTGTGAAAATTTGATGAAAATCGGTTCATAAACAATGGCTGTAGACCGCGTACAAACTTTTGTTGCATATTTCCAGTGTGACGTCATATGACGTCATAGGCATATGAAAATCATTAGAAATCAAAATTTCAGCGATTGAAGCATGTGTCTTTAAATTTTCATTGCCTTTCGACAATTTCAACATATAGAAATATTCTGTTAATATTAGAAATACATTATCATATAATGACGTCACGTGACGTCATATGACATTATTTTTTACAAAATTTTTTAAAACTTCTAGAGACCTATATACTGACTAAATATCAACTTTCTTTCTTAAATAGGACAGATTTTATAAGCATTTAAAAATTTACGACCTTGGTTCGAATCTTGGATTCGCTATAGAACCATGGACTTTTCGAATTTTGAAAAACGGACACCAGGATGCACAACTAGAAACTTAATATACACAATCTGTGAAAATTTGATGAAAATCGGTTCACAAACAATGGCTGTAGACCGCGTACAAACTTTTGTAGCATATTTCAAATGTGACGTCATATGACGTCATAGGCATATGAAAATCATAGAAATCAAAATTTCCTCACATGGCTAATAAGTCATAAAAATTTCATCGTCCTAGGAGTATTGCAACATAGAAAAATAAGCGTTTAGTTAGGAAGAAAAAAGAATAATAATAATAACTAGACTTCTTTTGTTCTGGACAAAAGAAAGGGCTTTCTGCACTTCAAACCATGTCAAACCTGATCATACTTATTTTATTTTCTGAAATACACCATCTTTAAAAAATGAAGGAAATCCGTCCCGAATTGACAGCTGTAGAGTGCAAACATAAATGTAAAACAGACTAAATATGTGATGTCATATAACATAATTAAAATTTTAAAGTCATTGCATTCAAAAGGGAATATGTGGCTTTGTTTTCAGTTATAATTTCATAATGCTAATTTTTCCAGAACCATCTTTAAGATAACTACAATAATATTCAATCTTCGTGTTCTGCAAGGGAATGAAGTATCACTAGTCCTCTTAACATGTTAAAAAGGTATACAAGATTCCTTTTCTACGAAATATCAACTGGGATCAACTGCAGAAGCACAAGGATTTTTTTCTTCTTTTTTTCCAGAAATTCTTACTTTCATGCAACTATAATGTCCGATTTTAAAAACCCAGGTATGGTTAGAAAGGTCTTCTGAATTCAAACATGTACTTACTTTAGATTTAAACCTATCTGTTTTTGCGATATATAAAGTTATTCCTCCCCCCCAAAAAGGCAAAAATCGGCAAAAAGATATTCATGTCAACTACTACCATTCGACAAATAACTTAATACACTGCACTGCATCATGATAAAAAAATTGTTCTTTATGATATTTTCAACAAGAGGGCCAAGGTGGCCCTAAAGACTCTCACCTGAGAAAAACTGTTATCATTGCCTGTAGAAGTTATTAAATTATAGCATAGTTGTACTGAAGACATAATCCATCAGATATTATATCAAAAATTGGCAGATCAGCCATTATCGAACTTGGCAGAAAGAATATGGCTATATACATTGTTCTAAAGATTGAAGATGATTATTTCAGAAATGAAGATGCTAGAGTGCAAATAAAGTGAAATATTACATTTTTATATATCAAAAAGGGGCATAACTCCTGACCTAATTGACATATATCAGCCATAATCGAACTTGGCCAAAAGAATATGGCTATAAACATTGTCATAGAGTTTGAAGATGATTCTTAAGAAATGAAGATGCTACAGTGCAAACAAACTAAAAATTGGCATATTTTAATATTAAAAGGGGCATAACTCCTGACCTTAGAAGTTAATATCAGCCATAATCAAAGTTGGCCGTGAGAGGATAATAATAAACATTGTAATAAAGTTTAAAGATGATTGCTTAAGAAATGAAGATGTTAGAGTGCAAAGTGACAATGACAATGTGAAATCTAGCTTTTTTCAATATTAAAAGGGGCATAACTCCTGACCTAATAGGCCGATATCAGCCATAATCGGACTTGACCAAGATTTTATGGTAATAAACATTGTTCTAAAGTTTGAAGTTGATTACTTAAGAAATGAAGATGCTAGAGTGCAAACAAACTAATTGTGGACGACGGACGGACGGCGGATTGACGGACAGACGGACGGACAATGGACATTCATCGATTCCTATAGCTCATCTTTAGCACATGTGCTCAGGTGAGCTTAGAATTAATTGTTCTTAGAAAAAGCAATCAAGTGATTAGGACTAATTGCAGAAGTGCATGAAAGAACGGTATAAATTAAGTTTTATTTCTCATCTAACTTCCCTTATATGATGTCCAATTTTAAAAAAGAAAGGCCTTTATATTCCAACATTTCACTTGTTTCATGTTTCAACTTTCTGTTACGTGTTCTGAGATATAGAAAGTTATTTTTCAAAGAAACGGCAAAAAATCGGCAAAACGATGTTCATGTCTATTATTGCCCTTCGACAAATAACTTTATAATTAATGGCCCGATCATTAAAATCTGCATACCATTAGAACCGCATTGCATCACGCTAATAATACTGTTCTTTATGTTATTTTCAAAAATTAATAGTTTCTTAGAAAAAAAAACAATAAAATGAGAGGGACTAACTGCAGAAATGCATGAAAGAACGGTTTAAATGACTTCTTATTTCTTATCTAACTTCTTTATAGATGTCCGATGTCCAATTTTATAACGCTAGGTACCATTAGAAAGGCCTTTAAATTTCCAACATTTCACGTGTTTCATGTTTCAACTTTTCTATTACGGGTTTTGAGATATAGAAAGTTATTTTTCAAGAAAAGGGCAAAAGTCGGCAAAAAGATGTTCATGTCTATTATTGCCTTCGACAAATAACTTTATAATTTATGGTCCGATCATTAAAATCTGCATATCATTAGAACCGCATTACATCATGCAAAAAAAATAAAAATGTTCTATATGTTATTTAAAAAAAAAAAATAGTTTCTTCGAAAAAAGGAATCAAGTGATCGGGACTTACTGCGGAGTGCATGAAAGAACGGTTTTACTGAATTCTTATTTTTCATGTAACTTCCTTATATTACGTCCAATTTAAAAAGCTAGGTACCGTTAGAAAGGTCTTTTGATTTCCCACAATTCACTCGCTTCATAATTGTATGTATCTTTAAACACTTTGTAGATACGGGCGTTTAAACCTTGAGCACACGGCAAAGATCGGGGATAAATATGTTCATATCGTTTGTTTTTCCTTATAACTTAATGAATATTAGGTCAATCTTTAAAATTTAAACACCAAAAGAACGGCCGGGCATTGATCTACAAATTATATTCATACTCTTATTAACAAAAATCAATTATGAACGAGATATAAGTAGTAAAGTGCGCTTAGGGTTGCAGCATTTTGGTTTTTCTGCAATAACTCAACTGATTCAACCCCGATCTTCAAAAACTATATATCGTCTGAAAGGCATTTCAAAGCACTACATATTATACGCATAGTGTCTCGATAAAATATTTTTCGTTTTTGAGATATTAAAGGCCGAAGAAAAAACCGATAATTGACATGTGACCTTGACCTTAGCTATTTTCCGGAGGCGGGAGTGACTGATGACAATAAGAGGCTATGTTGCACCTTCAATGAAAATTTTATGCAAATCGGTCAAAAACTTTGTCTTCCAGTGCTAAAAAACTGTATATTTTGGATAAAAAAATTGATAACGCGTCATGACGTCATTTTACGTCATACGACGTCAATCTTCTCAGAACTGAAAGAAATCAATAGGACACATATTCTGTCCAAATTTCATGTTTTCTAGCTTATCTGAGTGCTTCGTAATACTTCAATACATTTTCTGGTCCAAAGTTCGAAACTCGGTTCAGCCATAGATCCTTGATCTTTTCAAATATTGCAAAACGTATATAATCCTGCACAACAAGAACATAATGTATACATTCTGTGAAAAAATCAAGTAAATCGGTCCAACCATGACGGCTGTAGAGCTCGAACCCAAACTTTTGTAGCCTTTTTCAGCCCTGACGTCATGTGACGTCACATGAAGAAAAAAAATATGACGATCAAAAGCGCCAAAGTCACTGTGCAAACTATTAAAATTTCATGCTGCAGCTCATCGCAACCTTTTTTAAATTTTTGAACCTCAAAAGGAAGAAAAAAGTAGAATAATAATAATAATAATAATAAGAAAAAACATAACAAACCCAATAGGTCTTTCTGCTTGGGGAAAGAAAGCCCTAATAATAAGAAGAAGAAGAAGAATAAACAGTACAAACCCAATAGGACTTTCTGCCGAAAGGGCAGAAAGTCCTAAAATAACTAACTCCTTTGTTCTGAACAAAGAAAGGGCTTTCTGCTAACTATGTCAAACCTGATCATACTTATTTACTTTTCTGACATACACCATCTTCAAATATTGAAGAAAATCCTTACTATAAGATGCTTATGACGTCACATGACGTCAAATGACGTCACGACTCAAAAAAATTTAAAGAAATTCTGCAGAACTGCAAACTGTGTAAGTGCCGAAAGGGCAGAAAGTCCTAATAATGACTACATAAATCCCAGATGAGTGCATATTTAGGTAGGATCAAAGTCTAGGCCACCTTAGTCAAATGTTAGAAAAACATTGTAAACACTTTAGATGCCACATTTTTTGTAATTATGTCTAAAACAGCAATCTTACTCAGGTGAGTGACACAGGGCCATATTGGCCCTCTTGTTGGAAAATTATATGCCATTGACCAATTTGGTAGCTATGTACATTGCCAGCTTCTGCTTTAGAACTCCTGGATGTGTTTCAATAAAACTTGCTTGCTTTCATCATTATACATTGAAAATGTGCAGAATCTATAATAGGTTGGGTTATCTTCCCTTTTTACAAAAATATGCTACCGTGACCAAGTTTGCATCCCATCATGTACATGTACATTAATTCATTTAAAGTGTGATCCTTCTATACTACTTGATGAATACCAACAATACTTGCTTGGATTTATCATTACACAAGTGTAATCTATATATGTTTGTTGTCATGAGCAGGATGGATGATGCTTTGGTGGGAGATGTGTGAAACATGCAAAAGAAAATATTTTGAAAAAATATATTTTTTAGATAATTATGTCAGACAGACTTTGCAGATGCCATATTCTCTTCATGATTAAGTTGCCTTGCTCCATGTTATCCAATGTTGCCATAGTGACAGTGGATTTTGCATCAGTGCAACTTGTATCATTTTTTCTTTCAACTTAGGTACAAAAAATTATTAAAGTATCACTTTTGAAAATTTTATTCTAATGATTATATTAATAATCAAGGAACTTTTCCACCCACTTTCGAACACCCCTCTTTATAATAAAGGTTTCATTGAAGTCAAGGTTATAATTATAGTATAACTAGCATTTATAATACTAAACCCTTACACCTTACAATACTGTGGGCATTTGTCACTGTCTCGCGACCAGTGAACTTATTCACACAAAAACACAAACATGTGACGTGATACAAAACAAGAAAGGTCATGGGGAAACAGCAGTCTCATTCATGACTTTCTAAATAGCAAATTTCTTTGGATGTCATTTGACACCAGTTTATTTGCTTTTATAAACTGAAACAACACTTGAAGTGTTTGCAGTGAGAAAAGTGTTGCAGGAAGTTCTTCCCTCAGTCTGTAGATGTTGCCGACATTAGACGAGTCCCCGTTACATGTTTAAATCTTCATCTCCGTTTACCCAACCTTCTCCAGTTTTAGTGTAATCAGTTTGTTGTTTTTATCAAGTTGGATAATGGACTACCAGGTCCCATTACTTCATTAAGTCTTTTACCTGAGAGTTTCTTTAAAGTGGACGGGTACCAGACTTTATTAAGATTTTAGCCAATATTTCTAATTAGGTCAGGGCAATTCTTTATTAATTTATTTACACATAAAATGTTTTAATGCATAGAAAAAAGAAGAATATGAATCTGTTTTACAATCACCAAACAGTTTTTCAATGTGCTCAGATAATGTGACAGAAAATGGATGAAGATAACAAAAATGTAAAAATAAATCCAGTCAAAAAATTTGAGGGCCAAATTACATTTATTTTTGTGTATCATGTAATTTAAAGAGTAGTCTCTTGAAAATTCATGTACAAGTTTATGACTTGGTGAATATACATTGAATGAACTTTAAATGATATATGAATTGATTTTTCTTTGCCCTGCAGGCTGTAGAAAATGAGCTACACAAAATGTAGAAGATTGTAGGGTAAGAGAGGAACCCCGATCGACAGCTCTGGAAGGCTTCAAAATAAGCCTCTTGAAGTAAAATTTTAATTAAAAGATTTTAAAATAGTAATTGGGGTCCAGTAATGAACCAATTTTTTTGTTTTATTAAAAATTTTCGAGACAAAATGGGGAGTAGCCTCTACACTGGATTAATTTTAACTTACGCTTTGGCTTTATACTTTCAAGAACAAAAACCTGGGAAACCCGGGGGTCATTTTTCCACATTACCTATTGCCAAAAAACTTCCTTGTTTCCCCAGGGCTTAGTGCATGATTGTTTTTTATTCAATCCTTCTACAAAATTTTGGGAAAATTTTTCAAATGATCAAAGATTTGAATAAACCTTGTAGCAGTGTGATTCCCCGAATGACAAGAAGGTGTTTATGACATGGGCAAAATGGATTTTGAAATTAATACGTTTGAGTCCCGCTCAGATCAATAGCAAAGGGAGGGGTTTTGTGAAATGATCATGTATCAGTATTTGAATTGGAAAAGACATTTAAAATCAGGGTTTTCTGTTCAGTTTTATTCATTCCAGTCAGTGGTGGAATTTATGACAATTTTTTTATGACCTTTTTCTAAAAGGGCCCCTACCATTTTTCATCATTTTTTATCAGCAGCAGCATCATTATCATGACCATCATTATCTACTTCTTCCCCCCCAAAACCAACATCATCATCATTATCTTCCCTTCATCATAAAGTTTACTAGACTGGCCACCCCCTTTTAAAGGGGGGGGAATGCAGGGTTTGAGGTAGGCAAAGCTAGGCCAATAAAAAAAAACTGTCTTTTGCAGATCTGCACCCCAAAAAACCTTCACATATTTAACTTTTTTTTTCAAGCCCCCAAAAATTAAAAAAAGGGGGTGAAAATAATGTCCTGAAAACATTTTTTTGTTTTTGTTAAAATCCCTTTTTTTGAACTTTTTTGGTATTTTTAAAAAACAAACTTAATAGCCAAAGAAAAAAGGGGGAAAAATATTGTAAAAAAAAAAATGAGTAGCACAAACTGTTCTTTTTTTAAAAAAGGGGTTTAAACTGTTTTTAACCCCTTTTAATTTTTTGGGGGGTTTGGGGCCCCCAAAATTTTTTTTTCCCCTTAAAAAAAGGGGGGGGGTAAAAATTTTCTTGAATAAATGATTTCTTTTTCCACCCACTACTTAAATTTTTTTTTTTTTCCCCCCTTTTTGGGGTGAAAAATAAACTTGAAAACTGCCACGGTAAACAGAAGTGTGATATCAAACCCCATTCCTAGGGCCCCTCATTATATCAAAAAAACCCCTTTTAAAAAAAAAAATTTTGGGGTTTAAAAAACTATCGACAGCATCAGGGGGGGAAAAAAGGTTTTGCATTATAGAATAAAAGTCACTGAGGGCAAGAATTTTTTTTAAAACCTTTTTCCCAGGCACTAAAGTACTGGTCTAAAAAAACCCCATTTTTTAAAGGGGTTTTTTTGTATTTTTTAAACAAAAAATTTGGGTTCCCCAAACCTTTGTAAAAAAATAATATTTTTTAAAATTTAATTTTTTTGCAAAAAATTTTTTAACAATGTAATATCAAATGGTAAATACCCAGGTTAAGACCCCAAATATAGCTTTAAAAAAGGGGGTCTGAATTTGAAAAAAAATTAACGCAGTTTTTTCCCACAAGCTCTTGACATGTGAACCCCCAAAATTCCCCCATCCCATGGTCAAATCATTTTTTTTAAAAAACCCTGAGTGCTTTTTGCAGGGGAAAAAAGCAATAAATTTTTTTCTTGGGGGATTAAAAAAGTTTTTCGATGTTAAACCCCGGGGTCAATAAAAATTTTTCCCGTTTTAATCGGGGGCTCTGTGACTGTGGGTGATTTTTTATGCGCTTTTGATTGTAGAACCGGGGTTCCCAAATTTCATGCCAAGAAAATTTTTTCCCTTTTAAAAAGTAAAAGGGTTTAAAAATTTGGGTGAAAACAGAGGGAAAGGGAAAATTTTAAAATTTCCCAAACAAAATTTTTCCCGGGTTTTAAAAAATAAATTTTTTTAGGACCCCGGGGACTTTTTTCTTGTTGTACAAGTTATAAAATTTTTTTTGGGGAGCTATTTTTGGTTTTAAAAAAATTTTCCCAAAAAAACTTTTTTTTGGGGCCCTTAATGCCCCTTGTACCAGTTTTAACGTGGATTGGGTTTTTCTGTTTAATCAATTGTAACTCTTCATAACAGGGAAGGAGTTATAATTAAGCCAACACTGGACCCCGACTTGACTAAAAACAATTTGAGTTTACCGTCGCTTAAAAATTATTTCATTTTTTCAGTGCACCCAAATTTTTTACGGTGCTGGATCCTGAAACTGTTTTTTAAAATTTATTTTTTAGTGAGGGGTTGTATTTTTTTAAAAAAAACCCTTTTTCCCCCATAGAGAACATCAAAAAAAACCTATGAAAAAAGCAAAAAACCAGATCACCCCCGCGGTAAGGCTAAAACAGGTTTTATCCCCGTTCGTGCTCCTCAGGTCTGGAAATGGGTTTTTTTAAAAAAATTTTGGGAAAGGGTTTTTAAATGTTTTTTGGCAGATCAGGTTTTTTGTGGTACCTACGAGTGTGTAAAAGATCAATGAGGGAAAGGTTTTTAAAATAGTTTTCTTTTTGCCCCCAAATTTTTGGGGTGGAAAATGATGGAGACCTAATTGAAATATGGGTAAAGGGGGAAATTTTTTTTAACTTTTCCCTATCCGGGGGTTTTTTTTCCAGAGCCCCAGTCTTTTTTAGAAGTAATAAAAAATTTCAAAACTTTTAATAAATTTTAAATTTTTTTTTAAAAAATTTTTAAAAGCCCTGGGGCTTTTTAAAAAAGGTATCATTGGTTTGCTTTTTGTAAAAAACCCAAATGTAAATTTTTTTCTGATGATATATTTAAAATGTTTTTTCTTTTTAAAAAAAAATTTTAAAGCCATTCTTTTTTCGACCCCGGGGGCTCCATGGCATAATTTTTCTGCGGGAAATTTTTCATTTTTTATACAGCAGTACTTTTTGGGGTTTTTTTTTCATTGTTTACTGAAATCTTTTTGGGGAAAAATTTTTTTTTAGGGCCCCAAACCAAAAAAAAAAAGACACATTTTATAACTTTTTTTTTCCCCCAAAAAAAAAAATCCAATTTTTGGGCGGGCGTTACTTTTTTTGGCTTTTTCCCCCCCCCTTTCCCAAAAAAAAAATTTTAAATTTTTAAATGAAAAAAAAATTGTTTTAGGAAAAAAATTTTACCATGCTTGTTAGAATACTAAAATTTTTTTTGATGTTTAAATTAAAATTTTTAAAAAAGTATTACGTTTCAAAAAGGGGAAACCCCTTGGTGAATTTGGGGTTTTAAGAATCCCCCCGGGTTTTAAAAGTTTTTTATGAGATAAACTTTTACTACTTACTCCCTTTAAATACAGTCTTGACAGGAAGTGGTAGTTTTTGTACTTTTCCATGCTTTCCTAAAAAAAAATTTCCTGCCATTGAGTTGTTAAAAAAGGGTAACAAACAAAAAGAAATTTGATAGGAAGAATACCCCTTTTTGCACATGGGGGCCCCCCAAATTCTGATGGGTATTTTTAAGTTCAGTCTGTTTTTTAAAAAGGGGTTTTTAAAAGTTTGAACTGACACAGGGGGTTTTAAAAGGGGGGGGGGGGTCTTTTTTAGGAATTTTATATTTTTTTGGTTTTTGTTTGTAAATTTTTTTTACTACAAATGTTTTTTTCCTTTTTTTTTTTTTTTTTTTTTTGAAATTTTTGAATTTTTTAAAAAAATTTTTAATATCTAGCACTTTTAAAACAGGGGGGCGAGGGGGTTACCAGATGGGGTTGTCTAAGGGGGGGGGGGTAAAGCCACAAGAAACTTTTTGTATGTATTCTTGCATAAAGAACATGACCCCCAAAAGGGGGTTTAAAAAGGGGTTTTTTTGGAGTTCTTATTTTTTAAAAAAACTGGTTGGAACCCCCAAAAGAGCCGCAATTGCAATGGGAAAAAAATTTTTTAATTTGAAAGGGAAAACATTTTTTTCCCCCTTTCCCCCTTTTTGGCCCCCCCCTTTTAAAATTTGGGCCCCCACTTTTTTTTATTTACCCTTTGGGGGTGGGGGGTAAAAAAAGGGGTTTTCATGTTAAAAAAATTTTTTAAGGGGAAAATTTTTTTTTTTTTTTTTTTCCTCAGAAAAAAAAAACCCCCTTTTTCCCCCGCTTTGGAAACCATGTCCAGTTTAGAAAAATTTTTTTTTTTTTTTCTGTAAATTTTTTTAACCCAAGAGGTAAACCCTATCTTTATGCATTAAAGCGGCACTTTTCACAGTTGGCCTTTGACTTTTTTTTGGGTTTTAAAAAACTTTCTGTGTGTTTACCCCTTTTTCAGAAGGGGGGCCCTTTTTGAATGAAAAAATTATGTAAGAAAGGGGGTTTTTTTCACCATAGGCTTAGCGTCAGGGAAATTTTGAAGTATTTTTAGAATTACAAAAATTTTTTTCTTGAATTTTTTTTTTCCTTTTTGGCTGTCAATGCCCCCCCAAAAAAAAATTTTTCCCCCCAAAAAATGTTTCACTCCCAAGAAAAATTTTTCAAATTCACTAGGGGGAAAAAGGTGAAGATGCATTTTTGTGAAAATGGGGGTACCATAAGCACCGGGGGGGGGATCCCGTTTCTATATTTAACTGATTTCCCAAAAATGGGCATTTTCAAATGCAGTGGGGACCTACATTTGCCAATTTATTTTTTTAAATGACAAAGTCTTTATCAACTTTTAAAGGGGAAAGGGGGTAGAAAAAAACCCCTTTTTTTCATTTTTAACGACTTTTAAGAAAAAAAACAAACCATAATTTCCTTTTAAAAAAAAAGTTTTTGGGGGTCCTTTTGGGCCCGCAAAATTAATGGGGGGGAAAAAAGGGCCCAAAAAAAAACAAAAACAAATCAAAAAATTAGAGGGGGCAATGTTTTTAATGGGGAACGCGGTTCCCCCTCTGATAATCGTGGTTCCCCCAAAATCTATTATGCAACAGCCCCAAAACATAAAGGGGGAAAACAACCCGGGGTTTTTTTGTTGCTTTTGATAAGGAGAAAAGCGTTGCCATAAAAAAACCGATGAAAAGGGGGTAAGTAATGGTTTTTTAAAAATTTGATAAAAAATTTAGTGTGGAAAAAATTTTAGATTAGCAAAAATTTTTTGGGCCCGGGGTTTTTTTTGTAATACTTTATATCTGAAAAAAATTTGAAGCCCGGGAAATTTTTTAAGAGAAAGGGGAAAATGGGATAATTAACACATCCTTTTGGTTTAAATTTTTTTTCCCCACCAAGTTTTTGGGGGGATCTTTTATATGGGAAAACACCCCATTTTTTTTTTTCCCCTTTTTTTTCTCATTTTTTTTTTTTTTTTTTTTTTTTTTTAGTTTTTTTTAAAATTGGGCCCCAATTTTTCCCAAATATACCCCCCGGCGCCCCGAAGAACCCAAAAATTTTTCCCTTTTAAAATAGTCAAAATCTTTTATTGGGGTTTTAATTCTGTGCCTTTTTTTTTTAAAAATTTTTTGGGTACTCTAGCCATCCCCAAAAAACCCCATTTTTAAAAATTTTTCCCGAAGCAAAATAATTCTATTTTGTGAAAAATTTAAAAGAAAAAAAACCATCTTTTTCCCCCAAACCTTTTTATAGAGAATGACAGGGTTAAAAAAGTGTGTAAAATTAATTTTTAAAAAATTTTAAAAACAAAACAACAAAACAGAAAAGGGGGGGACTTGTTTTAATAATTTTTGGGTTTTTGACACCATAAACTGCATCAGTGTTTTTTAAAAACCCCTTTTCTTTTATAAACCATTTTGATGCATAGGCAAAAAGAGCTGCCCAAAAGGGCGGGAAAAGCTTCTTTTGGAGCTGTCTGTTTGGGGTTTTTCCTCTGTTTGCTCATACAAATTTTGGGGGCACAAGTTTCTACACAGTCATTTTTGGGCCCAAAAAAAAATTAAATTTTTTCTTTTAAAACCTTTTTGGGGGAGCCCCAAATTTAAAATTTTTATAAAAAAAAAAATTTTACCCCCCAAAAATTTCTACCCCTTTTCGATTGATTTTCTTTTTTTTTCCCCTTTACACTTCAACAGAAAATCGATTTCCATTGATTTTAAAACCCCCTTCAAATACAGCGTCGTTTCAATTGACAATTTATCCCCCATCCCCCCTTTTCGAAAGGGGGAAAATTAAAAAGTGGGGGGTTTTAAAAAATTTCTATTTTTACCCCTTAGCAAAAAGTCTCGGGTGACTTTTGTGTTCCCCCTTTTTCGCCCGGCCCCCCGTCGCGTGGCGCCCCCCCCGTGTGCGTGGGCGTCGCCCGTCGCCGTCGTCCCCAAATTTTTTTTTTAAACACATCTCCCCCCTGAAATGCGGGAAAAAATTTTTTAATGAAACTTGGGGAATTTTTCCCCTTTGGGGGAAAATTTTCTACAAAAGTTGCTAAAATAAAGTTGCCATAAAAAACTCTGGTTGCCATGGCAAAAAAAAAAAAAATTTTAATTTTAAAAAATTTTAAAAAAATACCCCCTTTTCCCAAAAATGGGGGCCCAAATTTTAAAAAATAATTTGGAAAAAGATTTTTCCTTGGGTCACCTCAAACCAAAGTTTTTAAATTATTTGATCCGAAAAAAAAGGGGGGCCGGGGGGGGGCCGGGGCTTTTTTTGCCTTAAATGTATATAAAAAAAACCCTTTTAAAAACAACATCCCCTCTGAAACCGGGGGGACAAAATTTTTTTAAATTTTTGGGGGGGGATGATCTTGGGTCAACCTAAAAAAAAAGGGTTTTTTAAAATAAACTTGATCCATGTAGAACTCTGGTTCCCATAAAAAAAAAAAGGGAAAAAAATAATAAAAATTTAAAAAAAAATCATTTTTTTAAAAAAAACTGGGGGGCCTTTTTTTTAAAAAAAAAATTGGGTTTTAAGATTTTTTTGGGGGGAAAAACCCCCTTTTTAACCAAAGTTGCAAAAATTTTTTCCCGATTTTTTAAAAAAAACCCCTTCCCCCGGGGGGGGCGGGGTTTTTTTTCCCTTATATTTATAAAAAAACCCCTTTTTAAAACACATCTACCCCCTGAAACCCCCGGACAAAATTTTTTTTTAAAACCTTGGAAGGGATCCCCCTTTTGGGTCAACCTTCAAAAAATTTGCAAAAATAAACTTCCCCCAAAATGTAGAACTCTGGTTCCCGGGGGCCCCAAAAAAAAGGGGAAAAAAAAAAAAAAAAATTTTAAAAATTTTTCATTTTTCTTCAAAACTACTGGCCAGTTTTTAAAAAAAAATTGGTAATTGTTCCTTGGGAAAAACCTTTTACCAAAGTTAAAAAAAATTATTCCGTCCAAAAAAAAATTTTTGGCCGCCGGGGGGGGGTTTTTTAAATTTGCCTTATATGTATATAAAAAAAACTTTTTAAACAAAAACCCTCCCCCCCCCAAAAGGGGGAATTTTTTGTTTTAAATTGGGGGGGGGAAAAAAAAACCCTTTGGGGAAAAACCCCTTTTCAAAAAAGTTGCAAAAATAAACTTGATCCATAAAAAAACCTCTGGTTGCCATGGAAAAAAAAAAAAAAAAAAAAAAGGGAAAAAAACTTTAAAAATCACCCCCTTTTCAAAATACCCCCAAATTTTTTAAAAATAAATTGGAAACAGATTTTTTTTTGGGGAAAAATTCCTCCCAAAAAGCCCCCTTAAAATTTTTCCAATTTTTTAAAAAAACATGGCCCCCAGGGCGGGGCTTATTTGCCTTATAGGTTTTGGGGGGAAAAAATTTTAATAAATTTTTTTCCTCTGAAACCACTGGAAAAAATTTTTTGATTAAATTTGGCGGGAAATTTCCCCCTTTTTGGGGTTCAACCTTAAAAAAATTTTTTCCCTTTTAAAAAAAACTTGTTTTTAAAAACCCCCGGGGGGTTGGGGCAAAAACCCCAAAAAAAAAAAAAATATAAAACTTTAAAAATAACTTCTTCAAAACTGGGGGGCCCAAAAATTTTTAAAAAAAAATTTGGGGTTACTTTTTTTTCCCTTTGGGGTCAACCTATTTTATCTCAGGTGAGCGATTTAGGGCCATCATGGGCCTTTTTTTTAAACTCGCAAAAAAAAAGAAATGACTGCTTGTACACGTCACATTGTGTAATTGTTTCACCAATATGTTTCCCCAAATTTTTGGGGGAAAAAAAGGGGAAGTGTTAGTTTTTGCGGGGGAAAAAAAAAATTTTAAATTTAAACACCCCGGGTTTTAAAAAAAATTTTGAGGCATTTTTCCCCGGGGTGTTTGGGGGTTTTTTTTGTCCCTTTTAAATTAAAAAAAAAAACAGCAAAAAGCACTGTCAAACAGTCGCCCAAAAGTTTAAAAATCAAGGAACGTGTAGCTTTTAACCACATCTAGCCTTTTTTTAAATGCAGCACTTTTTCATGTGGGTTTTTGTAAAATCCCCGAATGTCATTCTGTAGTTTTTTTCCCCACAAACAAAAATTTAGAACGAACCCAAAAGGAAAAAAAAAATTTTTTTTTTTTCAAAAGAGCCCCCCCAAAATTTCCCCCCAGAAAGCAAAAAAAAAAAACCAGTTTTAAATTTTAAAGGGGGGGGGGCTACATTTGTTTGGGGCCCCCCAAAACCCAAAGTTTTTTTTTTCCCCACTGTAAGGTGAGAGCGACAGCGGGGTTTTTTCAATGTAAAAATTTTTGGAAAAAAATCAAAGCCCCCAAACGCACGGGGGTAGAATTCTTTCCCCGTAAAGGGTTTTTTACCCTGAGAGGGGATGAAAAAAGGGAAAAAACCTTTTTTGTATAGGAAAAAATATTTAAAAAATTTAAAAACCCTTTAATTAAAAAAAATTTAAAGCAAAAATTTTTTTAAAATGCTAAAATTTTTTTGGAACCCTTTTTCATCCATTGGTTTTTTTTAAAACCCCGGGGAAAACCCTGTATTTATTTTTAAAAATTAATAACCAGGTGGTTAAATTTTAAAATTTTTTCCTTTTTTTAAATTTTCAGTTTTTTGTTTTTTTTTTCCCCCTGATTTTTTATAAAATTTTTTTTTTTTAAGGGGTTTTTCTGAAATTAAATACAGTTCACCATATTTTTAAAATTTTAGTTTAAAATGAATCATGTGAAAAATTTTATTTTTTTCATTTTTTTAACCCCCCATGCCTTTTAAACATGCCTTTTTAAAAATCATTGTTTTTTAAAAAGCATACCCAAAAAAAACATGTGTATTGTGCGCTTTTTCCTTTGACTTAATTTTTTTTTTTCCCCGAGAAGGGTTTCCCAATACATGAGAATTCATTTTTTTTCCTTAGTGTTTCCAAACTTTCCCCCCCCCCGGGGGAAAAAGACATGGGGGCAATCACGAAGAAAAATTTTTGATTTGGTATTTTTTTTTAAAAATTAGTTTTAAACCCCCTTTTTATCGAATTTTTTTTGGGGAAAGAAAATTTTTCCCCCTTTTTGGTTTTCTTCAAAAAAATTTAATTGTGAAATAAATGCTCGAAACCATTTTTCCCCGGTTTTTTTTTAATCGCTGTGAATCACCCAGAATCTTTCAGACTGTACTGTATTTTTTACATAAAAATTCATTAAACGACATTACTTAAGGGGCCCAAACCAAAACTTTCATAATTTTATTTTATACAATCAGTTGATTTTTTTTTAGAACATTCAAAAGATATTCTAAAAAATTTTTAGTTCCATTTTGGATAAAAACTGGGGGGTTTTAAAGATATTTGTATCCCAAAAATTTTCCCTTTTTGGAAAGGAACTGCAAAAACAAAACCGGGGAAATAAATTTTTTGGGGGGAAAATTTTTTTTAAAAAAAAAATTGGCCATAATAAACATTAACGTAACAATGAAAGCTGAATGGGGAAAAGAGGTTGGGGAATTGTGACCCTTGCGCCCCCTTTTTTCCCCAGAAGAAAAAACCCCTTTTGTTACCTGAAAATTCAATCGAACATCCCCCCAAAAAAAGTGGCTAAACAAAATGGCGGCCTCCTTGATGTACAAAGAATGAGTGCGCTTTTTAAAAAAGGGAAATAGATTTTTCCCAAAAAGGTTTTAAAAAACCCCTACGGGATGCCACTAAATTTAGGGGCGCAAAAATACCCCGTGTTTTTGGTTTTTAACCCCCGAAATTTTTCCCAAAATTTCACTTTTTTAATTTTATTTGAAAAAACTGATTTTGGGTTTATAAAAAAAGTAACCTGCATTAACATTAAAGGGGTTTTTTCGTCGCTAGGTTTTAAAGGGAAAAAAAAGGGGCACCCCCAAAAAACCCAATGGAAAAAAGCGCCCCCTTAGGAGAGGGGGGTTTTTTGGGTTGGACCCCTGGCCGTGACATCCCCCAAAATCAAAAAAAGGGAAATTTTGGGATGGGGTCCCTTGCTTGGCCCCCCGCTTTTTAAAGGGGGAATTTCCCCAAAAGGGTTTGGGCCCCGGTGGGGGTTTTATTGTGACGGGGGTTTTGGATCATGCCACATGTCTAGGGGGTTTTTTGAAAAAAAAAAAATGCAGTGTGCAGAAAATGAAAAACCCGTCTCAAGTAGACTTTGGGGCCCCAAAAAGACTGAA
Organism: Solen grandis; assembly: GCA_021229015.1. Lineage (NCBI taxonomy): Eukaryota > Metazoa > Mollusca > Bivalvia > Adapedonta > Solenidae > Solen > Solen grandis. Next base: position 602,181 of record CM037784.1, on the reverse strand, counting down.
ATACTGTCTGTGGGACTTTTTAAACCCCCAAAAAAAAAAAAAAAAAACTAGGGGGTTTTTAAGAGATAAAGGGGCCCCCTGTTTTGTCATATAAGGTCATTTTTTTTGGGGGAAAAAAAGTTATCATACCCCCCTCCAAAGAAAAGCCCCCTTGGCCCATTTTCCCCCAAAACTCCTGGGTAAAAAATTTTTTACTCAAAATCAGAAAAAATTTAAAAGTATTTTTTCAAAGCAATAGTTACTTAAGCCCCTAAACTTTAAAACATTAAATTTTCTAAATTGATACTTAATTAAAATTTTAATGGCATAATTAACACATTTATTGTGTTTTGAAAAAATTTTTTTACATTAAAAAAGAATTAATAATTGTAATATTTAAATTAATGGTCTAAGTCAAAATGTAGCCCCCACGGGGTTGGGGTAATTAAAATTTAGAAGTAAGTAAGAACCCTGCTTTTAAACCCCACTAAAAATTTTTTTTACAATCAGATTTATGAACGGGGGAAATTTTTTGGGAGTTTAAAACACAATTTTTTTGGGGGGCATTAAGTTCTTAAAAAACCTTTTTTTTGGGCCCCCTTTTTTTCAGTTTTGCCATTCCCCCAGTGATTTATACTTAAAAAGGGGCATTTGATGGTAAAAGAGTCAGCATTATGTTTTTTTTACACAGGCAATTAAAAAATTTTTTGGAGGGGTTAAAAAATTAAAAAAAAAAACCCCAAAAATTTTCAAAAGCCCTTTTTTTTTAGATTTTCTGATTTTTAAAAATCAAACATTCAGGATGAAGCCCTTTTTTAAAAACCCAAAAAAATATAATTTTTAACCGGGGTTTTTAGTGAAGTTGAATTTCAGATCAAAGGGGCAAGGTCACTGTTAATAAAAAAGATTTTTTGTTTCCTCAAAAAAATTTTTTTGGCTAAAGGGAACTTTTATGATCATATTTTGTAGATACCTTATGGGAAGAGGAAGTTGGGATATAATTTTGGGGCAGTGGGGGTTAAAGGGGCACTTTACAAAATTTTGGGGGTTGCATCAAACTGGTTTTTTTTTCCATCGTATATCCCTTTTAAAATTTTTAAGGGGGGGCATTTTTGGGGTGATTTTTTGGGAAAAAAAATGAAGTTTTTAATGTCCTCGGGGGTTGGCGTCAGCGTTGGCGCGGCGTCGGCGTTGCAAAAAAAAGGGGTTTAAATTTTTTTTTTCAAAAATCAATTTTTTAAAAACCCCTTATCAAAGGAAATTCCCCCAAAAATTTTTTTAAAATACTTTTTCCCCCTCTTTTTTTTCCCCCCCTTACTTCTAAGGCCCCAACCCGGGCTACCTTTTTTTGGGTTAAAAGCCCCTTTTCATACTTAAAAAAAACCCAAAAAAAAAAGGGGTTAAAGTTTTTAAAAATTTTTGTTTTTTTCCCCAATACTATCTAGGGTTTTTTCCCAAAAAAATTTTCAAGAAAAATTTTTCCCCACCAAATTACCTTACCTTCCCAAAAAAGGGGCCCATAACCCTTGCTGTACTACTTTTAAGTTATGCCTTTTTAAAAACCTTAAAAACCCAAAATCGGGAAATTTTTTTACTATTTGTACAATCACTTTATTTGACTAAAACTTCAAGAAATTATTCACCACACTACCCCCCCCCTTTTAACTGAAGGCAGATAACCCTTTTTTGAACTACTTCTTGTTTATCCCCCTTTTTTTTTCTTAAAAAACAGCCGAAAATGGGGGTTTTAAATTTTTTTTAAACAAAGTTGTATTTTTTAAAAATTTTAAAACTACACGGGTTTTTCCCCAAAAAAAACTTGGAATACTTATTTATTGTTTCCCCCCCACACCTCTTTTTTACTGGGGGGCCCCCCATCCCCCTTTAGCGTGTTTTTTTTCAATTTTACCCTTTTATACTTAGTTTTTTTTTTGGCTTTTTTTTAAAAGGGGGAAAAAAGGGGGTTTGGGCAACAACCCTAATAACATCAAAGACCCCCCCCTTTTTTTAAATTTGGCGAACTGGAAAAGTCGAGCGCGGGGCCCTTATGGACAGCTCTTTTTTTTAATACTTGGGGGTGGGTTTTTTTTAAAAAAAAATTAAAAAAAAACCCCTTTTATGGAAAGGGGGGGGTTTTGGGGTTAAAAAATTTTAGGTAAATAGGTTAAAGGTCCTTTTTAAAAAAATTGATTTTTTTTTTTTCCATCAAAGACTTCTTTCAGGAGGGGGGTTGGGGATTATTTTTGTAATAGATACCTTATGGAAAAAAAAATTTTTGGGGTTTAAATTTTCAGGTCAATGGGGGTAAGGTCATTTTTAAAAAAAAAAATTTTTTTTTTGAAAAAAAAAGGGGGTTTTTTTCCCCCCCATCGGATATCTCCATTTAAAAAATTTTGAGAAAAAAATTTTTTTCAAAAAAATTTGGTAGGAAGTCCCCCCTTTGGGGAAGAGGAAGGTGGAAAATTGATTTTCGGTCAATGGGGAAAAAGGGCATTTTTAAAATAAAAATAGTTTTTTTTTTTTCCCAAAAAAAATAACAAAAAAATAAAGCATGGTCTCATTGTTTTATGTATATGTGACATGGAGCCAACCGGGGTCAAATAAAAAACCTTGTATGTAGAAACCCCAAAAAAATTTAAAAAAAATTTTAATGTTTGGTATTATTTTTGGGGGGGTTTTGGGGAACCCAAAATTTCCCCCCTTCAAAGAAAAAAAGTCGGGGGGGAACTGACCAAATAAGGTACATTTTATAAGTTAAGAAAAATAAGGAGTTAAATTTTGTTAAAATGTTAGGAAAAAACCTAAAAATTTGAGTTTCAAATGATGGAGCTTTTTTTTTTATTTTAAAAATTTTTTTTAGAAAAAAAATAGGTTTAAAAAAATGTTTTTTAAACAGAAACATTTTATCCAGACCACTTTTTGGGGGTTTTTTTTGGGAAAATTTTTAAAGAAAACCCACAATGCTCTTCAAACGATTGTGTCTAAAATTTTTAAATGTCAAAACTTGTTTTTGGGGGGGGTTTTTTTCCCCCTCCTCTCTGCATATTCAGATATCGTGTTATAAATATGACGAAAATTTAAAACCCTGAGGGGGGGGGGTTAAAAAAGCAGAAAATATATTTTTTGAATATGGGTATCCCTTTTCCTTTTTTTTTGGGGTTTTTTAATTTATTTAGTTTTGGAAATTTTGGGTATAAAAATTTTATGGTTGTTTTTTAAAAGGGGGGGTTAAAAACTCGGGGTTTAAAAATTTTTAAACATTTTTTTTATGATAGATGTACAATTAACAATCTCGAATAGATGATAGAAGAAAATTTATATGGGGAAAAAATTTAAAGTTTGTTTTTTTTTTTAAAAATCACATTTTTCCCTTTTCCCCAAAAAAATCTAAACAACCTCACTTTTTAATGTGCGGGTTGTACCATCTTAAAAATTTTTTTTCCTGCAGCTGTTTTAAAAAAAAAAAAAATAAAAATTTCACCCGAGTCCACTTTTATAAAAAAACCGTTACAAAGGCCATAAAAGATTTTTGGGGTTTTTTTTTAATCAATATATATATTCTATAAATAAATACACAAAAAGTTAGAGTTTTTTTTTTAGTGTAAAGTAAATAAAATTTTATAGAAATGAATGGTTTTTTAAAATGTAAAAAAATTCAATTAAAGACTTAAACGGGGGCTAGCTTTTAAACCCCCCCGGGGAAAATAGTCCTTTTTTCATTATGAATTATCCAAAAGTGAAAGAAAAAAACCCCTTGCTTTTTTAAAACGACCTGTAAACACTAGGAAGATTAGCCCCCCCGCTTCTTCTCACAGGGGGGCCCCAAAACCAAAAAACCCCCCCCAAAAGAGAAACCCCCAAAAAATCCTAAATAAAAAAAAATTTTTGGGGCCCCACAATTTGGGAAAAATCGCAAGAAGTTTTTAAAAAATGCCTATTTACCTTTTTTTTCAAAAGTTATTTGGTTAGTAGTTGCAAAAAAGGGGATTTTTAGGGGTGTTAAAAATTTTGGGGGTTTTGTGGCAAAAAGGGGAATTTTTGGTGATAAAAAATTTGAAGGGGGAAAAGTGCCTCGGACATATAAACTTTTAAAAAAAATTTTAAAAACAAAAAACTAAATTGGGGGTTTAAATGTTGTGATTTTTTTTTTAAAGGGGAAAGAAAAAAAAATGGGGGTCCAAATTTTTAAAATACTCAATCTCCCAATAGGGACGGGGGGAAAAAAACTAAAGACAAAAAAATTTTTTTAAATTTTTTTTAAAAGAAACTGAAACACTAATTATTAAAAAATTTTGTACCTAGAAATAAAGAAGTTTTAAAAAAAAATTTTGGGGGAGGGCGGTGTAGCCCCCTTTTTAAAAAAAAGGGGGGGCCCTTTTTATAAAGGGGGTTTTTCCCCCTTTTCTGGAAGATTTTTTTTTTAAATTGATAGACAGAGTGGAAAAGATGAATTTCTTTTTTAAAAATAAAAAGCCAACGGTACAAAGATATCAGCGGGCTTGTTTACTAAAAAAAAAAAAAATTTTAAATCCGGGTTTTTCTTTATATGATAAGGGGGGGTTTTTTTGTTAAATCCTCTCAGAAAAAAATTTTTTTAAAAAACCCCCAGTGCCAAAGCTTTTCATGTTTTTTTAAAATTTCAAAAAAAAAAAATATTGTATAGGGGGGTTTTTATTATGTATTAAAAATTTTAGGTACCCCCCCCTTTTTAATTTTTCTAGTCTTAAAATTTTTTTCATTGTGTTTTTAAGATGTCCCCCCCCCAAAAATTTTATTTTTTAAAAAAATTTGTATTTTTGGGGCCCCCAAAATATGCTAAGCATTTAGTTTTATTAATTTTTTTTATATGTCTCTCTTTTTTCAAATTGAGGGTTTTGTGCATGTTTTTTTTTTATTTTTATAAAATTTTCCCTTTTTTTAAATTTTGGGGAGTTTTTTAAAAACTTTTTCAAAGGGGGGACAAAAAAAAAATATTTTTCGGGTTCTGTTTTTTTTAAAGGGAAAAAAAATTTAAACCCCCAAAAATTTCTAAAAAAAAATGGGGGAAAAATTTTAGGGGGGCCCCTTGGGGAAAAATTTGCTTTAAAAAAAAAAAATTGCCCCTCAGGTTTTAAAACTCTTGCAAAAATTAAAATTTTTTAAATTTTGGCCCCCTTTTAAAAAAAAAAATTTTTTGTTTGGAGAAGATAGAGCGGCCCCTCTGATAATCATCCAGATTACCCAAAACCCCCGGGTTTTTTTGGGGTCCATTAGGTAACCTTTTTTCTGGGGGGCCAAACGTTTTTACATTTATCATTTTCCTTAAAAATTTAAAAAACATGATTTTCGGTTTTTCCCCCTGTTGTAACAATTGCAATTCCGAAATTTTATTTTTTTAAAAATTATAAAAAATTTTAAAAAAAAAAGGTCATCTTAATAAATTTTAAAAAAAAGCCCAAGGTCAAAAAATGCCCAAAGGGCAGTTTTTCTTTTCCCCAAACCCCTTTTAAAAAAGATTTTTTTTTTTTCCATTTTAGAAAAGTCAGCTTTTTTTTCCTCGGGGGACTAGATTTTTTTAAAAAATTTGTTGAAAAAATTAAGGGGGGGTTTTTTCATATGGATGTTAGGGGGAAAATTTCTCCCTTTTTCCCTTTCCCCATCCCCTTTTTTATTGTAGTTTTCCCCAAAAAACCCAAAAAACCCCTTTTGGAAAAAAAGCTGTATAAAGTTTCAGAGCTGATCAGAAATCACCCCCATTTTTTAAATAATACAGAAAAATAGACGGGGGAAAAAAAAAAAAGTTTTCCGACCCCAAAATTTAATTTTTCCCCCCTCAAAAAACTCAGTTTAAAATTTCAATTATACGTAATATTTTAGATGTGAATGGCCAAAACTTTTTCACATAGAAAAAAAAGCAGTGAATCCTTTACATTGATTTTCCTTTTTTTTTACCCAAAAAAAAAAATCCCCAGTTTTTTTCACCCTTGAATTACCCCTTTTGTTCCCCTTTTTAAATTTTTCTAACAGTAAAAAGGGGTCCAAAAAATTTAAAAACCCGCTTCTTGATAGACATCTAAGGGTGATTGCCCTGCAAGGTACTTGACGCTTCTTTAAAATGGCACCATTTAAGACTTCTTTTTATTTTTTAAAGTACCTTTTAAATTTTTTTTCTCAGTTTTGGGGCTAAAAAAAGGGGGGCCCCTGTTGATGGGGTTTTGGGTTTAAAAATTTAAAAAAGAAGAAGATAAAAAAAAAAAAATTTTTACATCTATACGGGTTTTACGAGGGGCCCGCGATGCTTTCCCTAACGGGATTCTTGTTGTTTTATCACCCCCGGAAAAGTTTTTAAAGTTTTACTTCATGGATTTTTTCTACAAATTCATGACTTCATGAAAAATTTAAATTTTCTGCACTTTTAAAAGGAAAAAACTAATGGATTTTTTTTTTGCAGAGCCTGGGTACAATATTGTTTCCCCCAAACGGGGAAAAAACTTGACCACAGAGCTGTTTTCATCGGGGTCTATTTGCCAAAAAAAAGGAAAAAGTAGTATTTGACTTCAAATTATTTTTTTTTGTAAGGACTTTTTTTAAAAATTTTTCAAAAAAAATAGCAAATTGACAAACTTTTAAATTTCGTTGTAATTGATTGCTAAAAAAAAAAACTCCCCTCAAAAAAAAATTTGGGGGAAAAAAGGCAATTTTTTTTTTAAACAGGCAATACGGGGGGGTTTTTTTTCAGTTTCCTTTTTTCCCCTGGTTGTTTTTTGTGATTTTTTAAGGGCTGGTCTAGAAGGGGGGCTTGATTTTTTTGGGTTTAATTCCATCCAAAAAATTTGAGAAAAAAATGAAAAAAAATATCAGCCCAAAAAATGGCCCTTTTTTGGGCCCCCTACTTGGTTTTCCATAAAAAATTTTTTTTTATTTAGCCCCTACCGGTTTCGAGGGGGGGACTGGGGGTTTTTTGCACTCCGTCCGTTGTCGGGGGGGGCCCGTCATCTGTTGGCCCGTCAGCCAATTTCCGAGCCACACACTTTTTTCCCCAACTTTTTTTCAAAACCCATTGAAGTTTTTATCAAATTTTTTGGGTTTTTGGGGAGCCCCTACCACCATGACTTACAGATCAAGTTTTCCCCCTTTTTTTTTCCCGGGGCCCCACTGTTTTTGGGGGGGAAAATTACGGCCCTTGGAATTAAAAAAATTTCGTTTAAAATAGATTTTTTCCCCGGGGTTTTTTTGCCCTAAAACGCTTGCAGTTATTCAAAAAATTTTTTTTGGTGTGTGAGTCTACCACTATGGTTTTTTTTTAACAGTTTTTTTTTTGGGGAATTTCGCCCCGGGGTCCTTTGTTTTTTAAAAAGGGGGGAAAATTGGGGGCCCTTGGAATTAAAAAATTTTTTTTTTAAAATAGCATTTTTCCCAAAATTTTTTTTAAAAAACGCTTGCAAAAAATTAAACTAATTTTTGGTGTGTGGAAAAATCACCATGAGTTACAAAAATCAAGTTTTGATTTTTTTTTCCCGGGGAATTTTTCTTTTTTTGGGGGGAAAAGGGGCCCTTTGGGAAAATTAGAAAAAAGGGGGTTGTGTTTGGGGTTTTGTGAGGGGGGCTCTTATTTTTTTTTTTCCGGGGTAGGGGACTTAGTTTTCCCCCTAAGCAATACTTTAAAAATATTTTTGGGTTTTTTTAAAACCCATTTTAAAAAATTTACCCATCAACAGAAAAAATGGTCAACCAATGAAACCCTTTTTTCATTAAGACAGAAAAATTTTAAACCCTATATTAGAAGTTTAAAACCTATATTTTAAAAAATTTTAATTTTTTTTTTAAATCAAGGGACTGATCACATTCATTCTTTTGATCCCCGCTCACATATAGTTCGCCCCCCAAAAAACCCCTGGTAAAAAAACCCCTTTTTTGGGGGGGGGAACCCCAAAACCAAAAACTTGTTTGGGGGCCCCCCTTTTATTCTATATTTAAAAAATTTTCCCCAAAGTAAATACTTTTTCCCCTTTTTAAAATTGTTACCAAAAACTTGCGGGTTTTTTTTTTTTTGGGGGGAAAAAAAAAATACTTTCCCCAACATTAACAAGGGTTTTTAGTAAAAAATTTTTTTAAAATTTTTTTTTTTTCCCCAAACCCAAAATCATCTGTAAAAAAGCTTTTTTAAAACCAAAAAAAAAAAAACAAAACATATCAGTCACAAGTGGAAAAACAATTTTTGGCCCGGTAAAACATGGGCCCATTAACAAAAAAAAAAATTTTGATAAGGAAAGAGATAGAACAAAAAAAAAAAACGATGATGGGGGCCCCTTACGTACATGGCGGGGCTTAAATGACCCTTGGTTAAGAGCAGTAAAAGGGAAAAAAAGGGTTTGGGGGGGTTTTTTTTTTTTTTTAAAACCCCCGTCTGATGTGATTGAAGTGGACATTACAAGGGGGGTTTTGCATTTTGTTTAAAAACCCTTTTTTAAAAAAAAAAAAAAGAGGATTCTTGTTTTAAGTTTTCATTTGTGTGGGAAAAATTTTTTGGTCATTGGGGGGGGAAAAATAAGGGGAAAAAAAATTTTTTCCCCTCTTACAGTAATGGGGGGGGAAATTTAGTTAATGAAGACAAAGCCAGCCCCGTACAAGTGTTTAAAACCCCCCATAAGCTTCTTAAAAAACCCCGGAAAAAACTTTTTACACCCGCAATATTTGTCCCCAATTTTTTAAATCAAAAGGGGTTTTTTTTTTGTGGGGGGGATAGATGGACCCGTGTATTCACTGAAGATGGTTGGGGGGAGTTCTTAATTTTGTGGAATTTTTAAAAAAACTAATTTTTAAAGTCAAAAACAAAGTAATATTTAGCGAGAATTTTAAACCCCCAAAAAATTTGTTGGAAGGGAAAAAGGGGGGAAAGGGGGGAAAAAGGCGTCTGGTTTTTTTTGTGCTATTTAATAACTCATAAAAACCGGGGGAAAAAAATTTTTAAAAAATTTTAAAAAAACCCCCCTGTTTTTTCTTAATAAAATATAGGCCCCAAAAATTTAAATTTCGCATAATTTTCCCCCAAAAATTTTTTTAAAAAAGTTTTTAAATCCTTTTTAAAAAATTTTTAAAGTATGCCAAAATACTTTGGGGAAAAAAAGCATACCGGAACTCAACAGGGGTTTTTAAAATCATTTTTGGGGGACAAAATGAAGGAAAATTTTTAATTTTTTTTCAGCATTGACCCACTAAAGTCCCTTTTAAAAGGGGGCATTGTACCTGCTTTTCTTTCATCAGTTTTTCAGGGTATGGGGGCCCAAAAATTTGGATCCCCTAAAAAAGATGGGCAAAAGTCCACAGTGTTTTTACTACAGGTGCAGCATTAAAAAGCCGGCCAAAAAAAGATTGACTATTGTTGTTAACATTAAACCCTATCATTGCAAATTGTGTTTTTTTTTTAGACCATTTTTTTGAGGCATTTTCATTAAAAAAAGCAAAATTTGTTGAAACGACACCTTGACTGTATCATGTTTTCCCCTTAAAAAAAAATTTTTAAAAAATTCAAGGTTGAAAAGGGGCTTCAAAAATTATCCATTTTTCACTTACTGAATTTTGAGGGCGTGTGGTCGAGCTGGAAAAAAATGTGTTGATTTCTGGTGGCCAACACTTTAAATTTTTTTTTTGGTCAAGACCATCAAGGGGAATATCACATTCACTAACAGCAGTCTCTAAAAAATGTTTTTTAAGGATTCCTCAGGGGTCAAATTATAAAATTCCTTAAAACTTTAGATTCCTCCAATCAAAACTTTAAAGGATTCCCTTACATCAAGAAAATTTCCTCTCCATGGTTTAAAGGGATTCCTTTTATAGTACATTAAGATATTCCTTTTATTTTTTTGGGAATTAAACTATTTTTTTTCCGTCTTTCGTTTTTTCCCCCCTGTAGGTGAAACAGTTTGGTGTAACTGAAAATTTCATTTTGGCCTATAACTTTGGTTATTTTCAAAAAATTTTTTCCCCCTTTTTTTTAAAAAAAAAAAAAAACCCTGTAATAACATTGGCTCCCTGCAGTGCTCTTTTTTAAAATTTAAAAGGAATTTTTTAAAAAAGTAGTAAAAATTTTTAAAAACATCCATTTAAGTACTAAAAATCTTTGGTTAAAGGCAAAAAAATTTTTCTTTTGGTTAAAACCCTTTTTTCATTTTATTTAAAATCTCTTTTTTGTGTTTTTGTGGATCCCTTTAAAAAAATAAAAAAGTGGGGGAGGGAAAATTTTAAAAAGGAAAGGGAAAAAAAGAAAAAAAAGGGGGGGGGGGGGGGGGGGGGGGTTTTTAAAAGGGGGGGGCCGTTTTCTGAAAAAATTAGAAAAAAATTTTTAAAATTGGAAAACCAAACTTAAATTAGGAAATATTTGACTTTTTTTAGGGGGAAAAAAATTTTAGCATGTATTAAGTTGATGCGGGGGAAAAGGGGAAAACCTGACTTAAGGTTTTTTGGTTTTCCCCGAAAAATATGCGCGTATACTTAGAAAAAAAATATGTTCCTTTTTGGTTTTCCGGGGCCCCCCTTTTTTTTACGGCAGCCCCCTTAAATTTTTTTCACTTTTTCCCCCCTAAAAAACTTTTTTGTTTTACTTTTCGCATCATTTGGAGGGTTAAAAAATAAAAAAAAAATCCCACCCCAGAACGGATCTTTTTCTTTTTTTTTTGCCTTAGTGTCAGGGGCAGGTAATCCAGGCTAACTTTTACTTAGTCTGGTGCCCAATGTACTGTCTGTTTTCTTTTAAAGTGTCAGGGCAGGAATCCAGGCTCATATAACTAAACAAAATCTATTGAGACTGTTCCTACGGATAGTGGTCATCTGCTGAAAAGTGTTCACAAATGAAATCTTCCACACACAAATTCCAAATTACTGTACCAGAATCAAACCCACAGCATAAAGTGGTTTTTTTAGAGGAAACAATTAAAACTACTTTAACAAGGGTCCTCCTTTCAAATTCAACATTTGTATATATGAAAAAATCAATGAGAAACCATTGTTACAAATCTTGAGTTCAGCTTTCTTTGCACTTGGAATTACAATTGGGGGACCTCAACAGCTTGTTCCCCTTGAGAACCGAGTCGGTATCTTATAATTGAGAAAATGTAAGTCACAACTTCTTCCCATACAACTGTAAGTATTTTCTTCTTGCTAAACTTTAATATTAACTTTAATTGTTCTTATGTAGCTTAGCTGAAATAACCTTAAAACAAAACTACTACACATGGCACATGGAAAATGAAAAAAAAAAAAAAACATGAAAATATTCATGAAAGACACTTTGGGTTCAAATCCCCATCAGGATGCATATTTTTTCTTCCCTTTGTATTTATTGATACCGTGTCAATTATATAAGCAAATATAGCAGACCCAATTATTTCAGATCCCTTAAGGCTTCAGGGGCAGAAAAATAAAAACCTGAGATTGTCATCACATGAGGTCAAGAGGTCAAGCTGTGGTTATTAACCTATCACATCAGGTTTTTTCTTTGCAAAAATAATTAACAAAACAACATGTTGTTCACCTTATAAAAACACTATACAAATTCATGGGCAGCTTCAACAGTTTAAGCTGGCCCAAAAATTCATCTCCAGTCCCCATCCACAGATGTAAAAAATACAGAAAAAGAGGTTTTTTACTGTAATTTGTTACATATAAAACTGGAAAACTAACATATTTCTTTATTATTCCTTCCTACGATAATTTTTATCCCTGAAAGTGCTTAATACAGTATAATGATTTAACCATGTGTTGCAACAAAGCTTTTTAATTATACTGATATCTTTAATTCCAGGTAATATAAGAAGTCATCCTGAAGGTGCTGCATGACTAAGCAACATTAATGGTGCATCAAATCTGTTCAAGGTTCACTGGGATTTTAACCAGCATAACCATTATCTGGCAAAACTTTATGCATTTAAATAAATTAATGACCCACCTGTTGTATCAGCAATTAATTATCTGATCTTAAAAGCAGGTGGATAAAGAAGGTTTGTGTATTCAGTTGTGTTCAGTGCCCAATATATCCCCCTTAAGATCAATCTGTTGCCAAGTGTGGTTTATGGTCCAAAAATTTAAACACACTTGATTTTTTCTAGAAGGGCATATTTATGCAATTAGTAAATAAATTTATTTTTTTGGTCAAAATCTAGCATAAAATGAGAATGTTGATGTTGTAAGAATTTTTTCGCCTCCCCCCAAAAAATGGTTTTTTTACTGAAATTTGAAATTAAAATCAAGGGATGGGCTGAAACCCAAGTATGACTTATGCTAACCTCTCTTGATATTCCCTGGGTTGGACCAGTACTTTCACCAGAGATCAGGTAATGAAACGTGTGCAACCTCCATCAAAGATCAAACTGAAAACCTTTGGATCCACAGTCGATGAACACCACTTGATCAATGAAATCCACGTGATCTAATTCTATAATATATCAAAGGTAGCAAGACAAGGATGTACAAAAATACATTTCATCATAAAAAGAATGCAGGCACTGAATTCCTGGGATCCTATGTTACCAGGCTATAATTCATTTTCCATGACTGTGACATTTGTCTCATGTGGAACATATCAAAAAATATTTCTCTGAATATCCAAACAATAATAAAACAGAAATAAAAGATAAATACCCTCCCCTATTTTTTACTTCAAAGACTGACACAGAAAAACTAAATCCATATGTTATTAATGAGAAAATGAATTCACATACTTGCCCTATTATATTTCTAATCATAAAGATTACTGAAGACATGTGGAAGTAACTTACCTCAGGAAGTTGCTTAAAAATCCACAGGATTGTATTTGATTATCTCAACTCATAAATTGAAAGATTTTCTCTGAACATATAAAAAAGTTCAAAATGTGGTTCAGTTTAAATAAATGAAGATGTTTTTTTTTTATTCCTGTAGAGAACAATTTAATGGTATATGTATTTCTATACAACTGGGTATTTGTGCGGCTAAACATGTGTCCATATTGTGTCAAGTACAGGGAGTTTCTCAAAAGTGTACCATTTCTATTCAATATAAAAGCTATATGTAATATGTATGCTATATGTACTTCTCTCTGGTTATTGATAGGGTGACATTGTGGTGGTGTGAACAGCATTATATTAACCTAGCAAGGTTTTTAAATGACCATGGCCTTCAGACTTTGTAAAGTAAAGTATTTTGAACTAACCAATAATCTATGCCTCTGAGGTACATTGATTACATTGAAATGATATTGAATCTTGTAAAATTAAAATCATCAGTAACAAATCATGATGAAATTTAAAAACAATATAAAAAAAAAAAACACCTGTAGTGGAGGAAGTAATATTATCTGTTGACCTATCGAATTTAGCAAGAAAATGTAAACAAAGCTACACAGTGTAAGTAATTTAGACACATCATTGTCCATCAGATTTGGAACACTTAAGTGAAGAACGCTGTAATACTATTTTAGTGACACTGTATAGGTTGGGTATGGGTTTCAGCCCATTGAGTATCAGTAACACACGGGCTCCCTCCTATAGGCCATCCTGCCTCTACCCAAAACCTCTTTCATCACAGGCACTAGAGCAGCGGTCTACCCATTAATACATTATACCCAGCAAGAAATGGCTAGTCTGTAATTGAACCACACTGTCGTCAGTCAAGATTTATTGCCCCTTGGTACCTGAGTGAGTAAAACTAAAGGAAAGACATCGGCGCCTGGGGCAATCAAAATTGACTGGTGTTCTTTGCCCTGGATATAATAAAAATGTCTGGTTTGACCCCCATAAAATCGTAGCAATGAATGCTTGGTTTCTTTTCATCTCTGGCTGCAGAGCCCATTTATATGTAAATGATGGCCGCTAATGAAACCATATATCATGCCAGCAGTGGAGGCATTATTTACAGGGGTATATATATTAGTTTATTCAGCTCTCACTTTATTTCTCAATCACCTTATATCTATTTGAATGAAGGACTTGTATACAGGGAGATAATGGACCAGCAGGGGGCTATTCCCCTTTTCACATAATGCCTCAATGGAATACATTATACTAATTTTAAATAATGAAAATGGAAGTGATCTCTCATAAAAACCCATTTGTTAGAACACATGTTTTGTAATTTGGATAGGAATCAAACCCAATGACACTGGCCTTTGTTAGTTTGCTTCAGGGTTTAATATCCCATCAACAGTATTTCAGTCATTTTAGGGACATTGTCTACCTGAGTGCTGCTCTCTGTGACATCACAAGTTGCACAATACCACCCTTGGGTCACATCACCCAGACAACCCAGGCCAACCAGTCCTGAAACTATCAAGTGCCAAGCAAGGAACCTGTATCAGTACTAAGACACTGATATGGCTAAGCCATTGATAAACCTATAACCTCCCTGTCAGCTTAAACCAAAGGGGACTGATGGTTAAAATTTGTTCACCCAATTATGCAAATCCCTCTTCAAAAAGCATGATTTGAGGACTGAACTGTTCCATCTTCTTCTATTTGTATAAGCATTTAGAATATTTTTCACAATCAGCCTTAACAATATTGACCGAAGGTTATGCTTTTATCTGACCAAGGCATGTGAAGTTTTAATTTGAAGACTGAGGAATTCTTTCATTTCGTGGAGATGGATGCAGTCCTGCCAGACATATATTGTGCATGCTTGAATCTATGTAAGATGAATTTGTTTGTGATACACATGTCACTTGGATGTATAAAGCTGACGTTCAGATAAATAACATCAGTAATGAAATCTTCCAGAGCTGATTGAATATTTTCTGAAATGTCTCCTTCCTACTATTTTTTTTTAATTCCTGTAATGTTCATGCAAATCTTACAGGGATCACAAAGATAAAGCAATTTGGAGGAAAATTTGCCTTTTAGGGTGAAAATGAAAAACAAAGTAAAGAGGTACACAGTGTAGAAATATAGATTTGGTTTACCAAAGGATCAACATGCAGTAACATTTGGGGAAATAAGTGTTTTTATGCCCCTGAAGGTGGGCATATAGTAATCAAACCGTCTGTCCGTCCATCCGGATTTCGTTTCCGCTCCATAACTCCGACGTTCCTGGGTGGATTTTGAAATTACTTGGCAGAAATGTTCACCATCATGAGGCGATGTGTCACGCGCAATCCCCAGGTCTGTAGCTTTAAGGTCAAGGTCACACTTACAGTTCAAAGGCCAAGAGGGGTTTTTTTAATTGGCAGAAATATTTACCACCATAAGGCAGTGTGTTGCCTGCATTCTCCAGGTGTGTGTAGCTCCAAGGACAAGGTCAAACTATAAGTTCAAAGGTCAGAAATGGGGTCTATTTTTTGTGTCTGCTCTATAACTCTGACATTGCTGGATCGATTTTGAAATGTTCATCTTCATGAGATGATGTGTTGCATGCAATCCCCAGGTCTGTAGCTCCAAGGTCAGGATCACACTTAGAGTTTAAAGGTCAACAGGAGCTGTCAGAGGACAGCACGCTCGACTATTCAAAATGCTTGTTTGGTAAATCAAATGAAATATATTTCAATTCCTCCCTCACATACCCTGTACATAATAATAGTCAAAAATGATATACCTTGATAGTCTGATAGCCCTTAATATTTTTATGAAGTCTAGAATCAATCCCATGCCTAGATACTGAGACATAAGCACAATAACACTGTGTATGCAAAACTTTAACCAAAATCCAAATTAGAGAAGGGCCATAATTTGCATAAAATTCAGTCCACAACTTTTTAGTCAATTCCACAATCAATTTCTTAGATATAAGCTGGATAGTAGCTTGAATGCAAAAATTAACCAAAATTCTAAGTTAAAAGGGGGCCATAATTTTCAATATATTCCATCAAGTGTTATCTTCCTTTAATAGTATGATACCCTAAACATATTAAAAGATGTTTTCAAATCAATCCCATGCCTGGATACTGAGATATTAGCAGAAAGTACCTTGTATGCAAAACTTTAACCAAAATTTCAAAGTTAAAAAAGGGGCCATAATTTGTAACATATTCCATCAAGAGTTATCTACCTTGGTTGTCTGATGCCCCTAAACATATTCATAAACTTTCAAGTCAATACCATGAATGCTTATTGAGATGCAAACTGGATAGTAGCTTGGACGCAAAACTTTAACCAAATTTTCTATTGCATGCAAAACTTTAACCAAAATTTTTAAGTAAAAAAGGGGCCATAATTCATAGTAAATTCAGTCAAGAGTCAAGGTACTTTCATGCTAATATCTCAGTATCCAGGCATGGGATTGATTTTAAACATCTTTAATACGTTTAGGGGTATCATACTTTCATGGTAGATAACTTTTGATGAAATATATTACAAGTTATGGCCCCTTTTTTAACTTAGAAATTTTGGTTAAAGTTTTGCATGCAAGTTACTTTCATGCTAATATCTCAGTATTCAGGCATGGGATTGATTTGAAACATCTTTAATACATTTAGGGTACAGATCTTGTTGTAACGGTAAAGGTACAGATCATGTAACGGTAAAGGTACAGATCATGTTGTAACGGTAAAGGTACAGATCATGTTGTAACGGTAAAGGTACAGATCATGTAATGGTAAAGGTACAGATCATGTTGTAACGGTAAAGGTACAGATCATGGTGTAACGGTAAAGGTACAGATCATGGTGTAATGGTAAAGGTACAGATCATGTTGTAACGGTAAAGGTACAGATCATGGTGTAATGGTAAAGGTACAGATCATGGTGTAACGGTAAAGGTACAGATCATGGTGTAACGGTAAAGGTACAGATCATGGTGTAATGGTAAAGGTACAGATCATGGTGTAACGGTAAAGGTACAGATCATGTTGTAACGGTAAAGGTACAGATCATGGTGTAACGGTAAAGGTACAGATCATGGTGTAATGGTAAAGGTACAGATCATGTTGTAATGGTAAAGGTACAATTCATGGTGTAATGGTAAAGGTACAGATCATGTTGTAATGGTAAAGGTACAGATCATGGTGTAATGGTAAAGGTACAGATCATGGTGTAACGGTAAAGGTACAGATCATGTTGTAATGGTAAAGGTACAGATCATGGTGTAATGGTAAAGGTACAGATCATGGTGTAATGGTAAAGGTACAATTCATGTTGTAACGGTAAAGGTACAGATCATGTTGTAATGGTAAAGGTACAGATCATGTTGTAATGGTAAAGGTACAGATCATGGTGTAATGGTAAAGGTACAGATCATGGTGTAATGGTAAAGGTACAGATCATGGTGTAATGGTAAAGGTACAGATCATGTTGTAACTGTAAAGGTACAGATCATGGTGTAACGGTAAAGGTACAGATCATGTAACGGTAAAGGTACAGATCATGTAACGGTAAAGGTACAGATCATGGTGTAACGGTAAAGGACAGATCAGGTCAGGGTAAAGGCAGAAAGGTACAGATCATGGTATAAGTGTTACAAATCATGGTGTAAATGTTACAGATCATGGTGTAAAGGTACAAATCATTGTATAAAGGTACAGATCAGGGGTGGCGAAATCTCATATCATTTTACTTGTCAACGGACAATCAAATTTAAAATTTCACTTGTCTGGAGCAAAACACTACTTGTCTGTACTTTTTTAGAAAACTATTGGTATGAAATATGAAAATAATTGAAATTTTATTACTACTCTTGATAAAATTAATTATATAAATTAAAAGAAATAATAAACTAATAAACTCGCTTGTTACTTCTACCATTAATAAATCTTGAACATTAAATAATAATGAAGAAAATATGCATTAAAAAACCCCACATTATTATGATGACTGCCATAACACTGAAACTTGAAATATTTTTTTACTGACTGATTAAACAATCAAACTGTTTTGACCCACAGAATTGTCTTAAGCATCTGCTATTGCATGAAGCACTGTTTGTCAGCCAATGAACTTTTGAATTTATTTCTAGTTTAACTATCAGCAAGCTTGATCTTTTTTGTGAGCTGACAGTGTCTTTTCTTATTACAATTTGCCCACAGTACAAACCCTTTTTAGTGTCGGCAAAAGCAGGAAATTGCCGAAAAGTTCGACAATTCACCAACCAAGCCATTGTCGTTGACTCTAAGCCATGGGAAGTCTTTATTATGATTTAACCATGATTCTTGAAATAATTTTTTGCTCTTTGTTTTAATGTATTTAAGTCAAAATTTTTTTTTTCTTTTTGAGTGTTTGTATGGGATATTCTTCCCCTTTTGTTGTTTGGGGCAATTTTTTAAATAAGGAATCAATTCATTTGACAAAGAACTTACTGTTGTTGGGTACAATTTGTAGACTGCGGTAAAGCGCTGACTTTGACCTATAATTTTCATTTCTTAACATTTTAGAAATGAAACCATTCAAAACGGAACAATTTAATATGCGGATCAATCCCAGGTTCTTGTATTTAACAGATGCTCGTAACCTTTCGGTTTTGTGAGGGATATACTTTACGGTTGAAATGCTGCAGTTAAGAGTTTTAAATTTAAATTTTTGTCACGGTTTCGAAATTTTGGTTGTCCACAGACAAGTCAACAGTGAAAGTTAACTTGTCCATGCAGGCAAATATACGACTCGGACAGTGGATTTCGCAATCCCTGCAGATCATGGTATAAAGGTACAGATCATGTTGTAAATGTACAGATCAAAGTGTAAGGGCACAGATCATTGTGTAAAGGCACAGGTCATGGTGTAAAGGTACAGATCATGGTGTAAATATTACAGATCATAAAATTGGAAAAAATCATAGTGTAAGGATACAGATCATTGTGTAAAGGTACAGATCAGAGTCACTGTTCCTAGTTGCTGAGTGATTTCAATGTCCAATCTATGGCTAGGATATACCAAATATGCGGAATATCTGGAAATAGATTTTGAGGGATTTTCTCTAGTTTTTATAGTTAAACCAAACACAGTTCTTGGAATGGTATTTAAGCGATAATTACATTGTGCTTGGTGGTTATGTCATTATGCTTTGTGATAATGACATTGTCTTTGATGACACAGTTGTTTTATTTTGCTTCATGTCCATTCCTAGGTAATTGTTTATGTGTTATAATAGTTGTAGATCTTACAATACCAATCTACTTGATGACAATGTTCTAACAACCTTTCCAACAGTGACCTAATGGTTAATGACATAACAAAACAAAATGCCATTGTCACCAAGCATGATGCAACTGTCCAGAAACGGTGAGTGACATCAGCATGCATGGTGATGCTTGAATGTTATCAAGCATAGTATCCTTATAACTGAGAACAATGGACCTGTTATGAAGCACATTGTCACCAAGCTGAAGCCAATGTCACTTGACATCATGCACTGCTCACAACACATTCATCGATATAAACAAGCACACAAGGGTGTCACAAAGCACAATGACATTGTCATCAAACATAATGACCTAATTACCAAGCATCAATTAATATTTCTTCAATATTATTCCATAGTTTTCACTTATTTTGACCAATTAAGATGTCTGTTTCTTTGTTATATAGTACTTGCTTTGCATTCATGTACCATACAAGGATAAATCAAGGACTGGGAAGCCCAGTGTCAGGATATATTGTAACTGTGTGAGGTATCATGCCAAATCACTATGGCATAACTCAACGTTGAGGCAGCACTAAACATGCTTATGTTGGTAGAAAAGAATGCTGTCAAAAATAAACAAGTGCACACTAAAGCATGTAGTGGTAATAGCTAGGACATGGCAACATACTACTTACAGCTGACGCTGTTCAGATATTGGTGTAATCTATAGCAATTTAAACCAATATCCCTGCTGTGATTGTAGAACATTTGTGCTGTTTAGAAACGAGTGTCACTCTGACATCTCCACATTACAGCTATGGCATCCACTTTATAAGATTCTTCAATAGGCTGCTCTGTTTACCTCCCATATTTTCATGTAATCAAATGCATATTTATTTAATAACTGGCAACATTTTTTGATTCCTGCTATGTTGCATTGTAGCAGCTATAAATATTCAAAACAAAAGATGTGCATTTGTTCTGGCAAGATGAACTTTATGATCACTATATCCATAATGGTGGCAATATGTCACATGGCATAATGTGCCCATTCTGTTATATGTCACATTAGGGCCTTCGGGGCCAAGAGGGTAAAGTCGCTAACTTTTAACACTCACTCAGCCCCTCACCGTGTGGGTTCGAATCCCGGCAGGGTCCTTCGGATTTTCATGTGAGGAAGCCTTCCAGCTTGCTTGCTGTAAGTCGATAGATCTACCCGGATGCCTCCGTGCATTCGGGGTCTTCCTCCACTTGTAATTAGCTGGATGTCGCTATATGACTGAAATACTGTCGAAGCGACAGTAAACTCAAATAGTCAAGTCAAGTCATATGTCACATTACATCACTAGTGCAGCAACTATCTGAAGTAGAAAGCAAGAAGCACAGTGAAACTAGATAAAGGTGAAGGTCATTCATGATACCATAAATGGAATATTTGATGTAATAGCTGTGAGTTTGTTGTATGTCACCTATGACATTTTAGGGATTTTAATCACTCCCAATGTGATGCAATTGTCATTACTATGCATAAAACTATTTTAACTGCTTATATATAATTACATAGTCACCATGGTTTTGCACAAATATTTTTTCATGTAGCGGTATATATTTTACAGTGTTGCATCTGTATCATAAATGGTTAAAGGATATGGGTCATGCTTCATTATAAGCTAAAATCATGACCCAAAAGTTTTTAAACAAAACATTTTAAAAATCTTGTCATTCAAGCATCTTCATCTTTTCAACATTTCTGATATACTCTTATAAAAAAAAAGGTGTTTTATTTATCACTATATTTTTGAAGATTGTCTGAAAAATAAGCGAGTTACATGTACCTGCAAATAGATTTTTTCACTTCTCTTAGATGCACATTGACAACAGTTGTGCACCTTTCATCTTTTAATTACAATGTAAAGATTCTATTAACTGGTATAATTTACTGCTCTCATGCAGATATTACAACAAGAAAAATGAATAAAAGGAAAGAAACTAAGGATTTGCTGTTCTGGTCTTGTTAGTGAATTGAAAACCATTCTTTGATTGGATATCAAATATCACTTGACCTATGTAAGATGTCACAGACAGACACACTCTTTATACAAATGCTTCACTTCAAACAGCCCTAATTAACTTTATCATCAATTAAGATGAAAGAAAAAACATTGAAAAACTTGATACATTTTACATATGACCTGACATGAAAGAAACTACAGGCTCTATACTTTCAAGAGGCTCAGGCAAGATGGATTCTGTGTCAGTTTGGATTTCAGACTGGTTCCCATTTTCCTTGATTAATTGGCAGGTTGGTTCCCTTATTAAGCCATTAATTGCTGAGTTTCTGTCTGGTGTATATCCCAGTCAGGCTTGGTGTTTTAGTATACAGAATACCTGAGGGAAATTATTGATACAATACACCATTATCGAGACATAACTGTCTTAATTTCCCAGGAGATTTTTTTTCCCCTCCAGTTCAGACAGTTCAGATAAATTCATTTGAGAGTCATATCATTGACCGAATAAACTCTTTTTGGGGAATTATTTGTTAAGTATCAGTCAGTCATATTGTGAATTTTTAGAAATATTTTCAGATATTGGTACTTACTTTCTCTGCTTTTTTTTTGGCTTTTACATTTATTAGCTCACCTGAGCATAGCTCAGGGTGAGCTTTTGGGATACTTGATTGTCCGTCGGCCGTCGTCCGTCAACAATTTTGATGTTTACACACTAGAGGCCACAGTTTTGATCCAATCTTCCTCAAACTTGGTCAGAATGTTTGTCTTGATGATATCTTGAACCCTTTCGAATATGGGTCAGGTTGGATCAAAAAGTAGGTCAGTAGGTCAAATCTTAGAAAAATCTTGTCGTCCATCAACAATTTTGATGTTTACACACTAGAGGCCACAATTTTGATCCAATCTTCCTCAAACTTGGTCAGAATGTTTGTCTTGATGATATCTTGAACCCTTT
Source organism: Solen grandis (assembly GCA_021229015.1). Taxonomy (NCBI): domain Eukaryota; kingdom Metazoa; phylum Mollusca; class Bivalvia; order Adapedonta; family Solenidae; genus Solen; species Solen grandis. Next base: position 580,243 of record CM037784.1, on the reverse strand, counting down.
CGAAATGGGTCAGGTTGGATCAAAAAGTAGGTCAGTAGGTCAAATCTTAGAAAATCTTGTTTACACACTAGAGGCCACAATTTTGATCCAATCTTCCTCAGACTTGGTCAGAATGTTTGTCTTGATGATGTCTTGAACCCTTTCGAAAATGGGTCAGGTTGGATCAAAAAGTAGGTCAGTAGGTCAAATCTTAGAAATATCTTGTTTACACACTAGAGGCCACAATTTTGATCCAATCTTCCTTAAACTTGGTCAGAATGTTTGTCTTGATGTAATCTTGAACCCTATCGAAAATGGGTCAGGTTGGATCAAAAAGTAGGTCAGTAGGTCAAATCTTAGAAAAATCTTGTTTACACACTAGAGGCCACACTTTTGATCCAATCTTCCTCAAACTTGGTCAGAATGTTTGTCTTGATGATATCTTGAACCCTTTCGAATATGGGTCAGGTTGGATCAAAAAGTAGGTCAGTAGGTCAAATCTAAGAAAAATCTTGTTTACACACTGAGGGCAACATTTTTGGTCCAATCATCCTCAAACTTTGGCAGAATGTTTGTCATGATGATATCTTTTGTGGATGGGGTCAGAAAATTCCTGAACATTGTTTCACCTCATCATCTTAATTCTGAAGCAATCTGTTTTGTACAGGCAATGAATGATACTTTTCTCAGGTGAGCGATCTAGGGCCATCTTGGCCCTCTTGTTTATTTTAAGTTGATTGGGAAACATTAGTTCTCACAACTTGAATATACTAGTCCTTTGATGGTTACTGGGTTGGACCAGTACTTGGCACCTAGGAAGTTTATGAAAAATCCTTTTTCTTTTCTTTCTAAAATCGACCTAATTTATACTACTCCATTACCCTCCTTGGAAGTTTATCTCAAGCATAATTAGTGCTAAGTAATACTTAAATACTCAATGGCAAATTTCACCATTCTTATTCCTCTAATAAAAAACCCACAAATACTTCATTTCTTAGCAAATATTGTTTGTTATTAAGCTATAAATTGTGTAAGATCTATTATGTACTTGAAAATTTCATAAAACAGTTACTGTTGCAGGAATTCCAATAGAATTGAAGAAAGTGATCATAACAGTGAAAAAAAAAGTTTCTAATAATAGAAAGTGGTGAGAAATGGGACAAAGAAATGTTTAAGGGGAATTAATTCTGTTCAGTGATGGGTCTACAGTATGATAATGCAGATTTTCCATCGGAACACATTCACTCAGATCAATATTCCAGACATTGACAAACTGTTGTGTCTTTGGCTTTGACATGTCTAAGCTCATTGTAATATATTTGTGGAGACTTTCTCCAGTTTCTCTGATGATGCAGAATGGTAATATGGAATCTTTTGAACAGAAGGCCTTCATATTTCACCAGCCTCACACAGTATGGCACTTATTTTGATCAAACCTGCTGTTTGTTTGTTTGTTTTGTTGACTGTTGCCATGATAGTATTTTAGTCATATGGTAACACCCAGTTAATTAGACACAAAGTGCACAGAGGCATCCAGCTAGAACCACCAACCTACTGCTAGCAAGCTGGAAAGATATTTTGTGTCGCCTGCATAGCATGGCAGACACATAGGGATCACTTTGTCCGTCGTCGTCGTCGGTGTCGTCGGCGTCACACTTTCTTGTCCGGAGCATAACTCGAAAAGTATTTGAGGTATCACCTTGAAACTTAAAACATGGATAGATCACATTGAGGTGGAGTGCAGTGCACAAGAATGATAACTCTGACTTTCGTATTTTCTGAGTTATTACCCTTTGTTGATTCTGAGATTTTATTTTTGTCCGGACCATAACTCAAAAAGTATTTGAGGTATCACCTTGAAACTTAAAAGATGGATCACATTGAGGCAGAGTGCAGTGCACAAGAATGATAACCATGACTTTCATATTTTCTGAGTTATTGCCCTTTGTAAATTTTTGATTCTCAGTCTTTATTTTTGTCAGGAGCATAACATAAAAAGTATTTGAGATATTGCTTTGAAACTTCATAGATGGAAAGATCTCATGGATTTGTAGTGCAGTGCATAAGAATGATAACTCTGTTTTATTTTCTGAGTTATTTCCCTTTGTTGATTTTCAGACTTAATTTTTGTCTGGGGCATAACTCGAAACGTATTTGAGGTGTTGACTTGAAACTTCATAGATCTCAATGGTCTGAGTGCAGTGCACATGAATGATAACTCTGTTTCTCTTTTTCCTTGAGTTATTGCCCTTTGTTGATACTCAGACTTCATTTTTGTCTGGAGCATAACACGAAAAGTATTTGAGGTATTACTTTGAAACCTCACAGGTGGAAAGATCTCATGGAGTGCATTGTGCAAGAATGATAACTGTTGTATTTTTGGAGTTATTTCCCTTTGTTTATTTTTTGGGATTTAATTCTTGTGTGGTGCATAACTTGTAAAGTATTTGAAGTGTTGCCTTAAACATTTATAGTAGATAGATCTCATTGGTCTGAGTGCAGTACACAAGAATGATAACTCAATAATGATAATGATGACTACAAACTTGCAACATATATATAATTAACGTCATAAGTGCTTAATGACGTCATAATTTTTCTTACAGTTAATGTTTTGAATTCATAGTCATTCTGACACTCCTCTGATGAAGACTGTATAGTCGAAAGTGCTCGGGAAAATTATTACATATTGCACTGTTTG